>OMLI01090917.1:0-15162 GCA_900302605.1 Rondeletia loricata | reverse complement strand
ATTTTAAATGTTTCTAGATGAAAGAATGGCACTATGCCCTTATTTGGGCATAGTGACGTCAAATGTCCATGACTGACTGAGTGACTGACATCATCACATTGTTGTATTGCATCATGCCCAAATAAGGGCATAGTGACGTCACTAGCAGAGATCGCGTGATTAGGGGATGAGTCAATATGGTCCTCATCATTCCAAACCACGGACATTGTTTTGACAATAAAGAATTGCTAGGCTGTAGGTCAACAACTCAACACAAACTTTTGCATACAACTGTATATAGTACAGATAAAGAAACAAAACTTACCGTTAATAGTTAAAATTTCTCCCGCACTCTGTCTCCTTCTGGGAAACCCAATCGTGGCAGAATGCCACGATAAAAAAAAACAAGACTAGGTAAAAACCTCATATATGGCTGGACTCAGGAGCCCAGCCCATCCCAAAATCAAACAAGGGCTCCTGAGTCCAGCCATATACAAGGTTTTTACCTAGTCTAGTTATTCTTCATCTGGGGTACTTTCCATACTCAAACAACAAAAACATGCTTCCTTTCCTTTTTATTTTTTCTTGCTCCTGCTGGTTAGAAGATCAAAGCCACACCATGTGTAACTGATGAGCAGTAAACACATGGCGGCGTCTTTACAAAAGCTGGGGTTGATTTTCAGATGGTCACAGACAGTAACAGTAGAAGTCAGGTTGAGACCAGGAAGAGACAAAAATAGAGTGTGACTCACCCCGTACAAACAGGCTTTATTAACTAGGAGAGAATGGGTCACTCATGACGTCCTTACTGAGAGGTTAAAGAGAGGAAATGGACAGTCAAAGGCATATTGCATATCGCTGAGCTTAGTTTTCTTTTTGTTTTGTTTTCTGTTTGTGTAGTAGTCATAGGCAGCTCGGACAGAAGATGGTGGGAGTAAATAACCATAGCTTTTAATTAGTACAGAAGGGTTAGCCTTGATAATAGAGTACATCTTGCCTTTAATTAGCTTCTGATGAAGGTTGGGATTTTATTCCGTCTGTGGAATGGTCTATGGCCACTGATCTAAGATATGGGCATGACTCACTTCTCCTGCTGTCTTGCAAAGAAGGTCATACACATTCCAGGTTATGCATTTTGAAAAGGTGCTCTGACCCTGACTTGTGGTTGGTGTAAATGTGCCAACACTTGCCTGTTGGGGTCCTGACGGCTCATGACAGATCTTTCACTATTCTAACCCACTGCTGTCATCTCTTTCCTCACTCCAAATTCCCTTCACTCTTCGCCCCTCCTCATTTGCTCCTCAGGGTAACTCTTAAAGTAAGGTGAAGCCGCCCTTAGATGCTGACAAGGGATCACATACATAACAGCATTGTATAATGGGCTAGGGTTAGGGTTAGCGAGTCCATAATAGAGGATCGGTTTTCCAATTTCCCAACTAACATCTACGATTGGTCACATTTGCTCATCATCCATAGGAGGCATGCAAGGTAGGAAATTATCACCAACTAGTAAATGCTAGTAAAGTCAATTCAATTCCTGGTGTCAATTCCACCAGTCATTAAGCAGGAGTTTTTGAAGTCTATAGAAAATGTCTTGCATTCAATTACCCATTCAGTGCTTGGGTCTACCTACCTACCTACAGTACCTACGTACCAACTGGTCCATCTGTCCATTTTCCTCCTCATCGCCACTTGCTATTCCAATTGCCTCCCCACTCACAGAGTTCCCTCTTGTCTTCCTTGACCTCCTCCTTCATTATCCCCTCATCTCATCTCATCCCCCTTTAAAACAGCAGCAGGACAACATAACCTCACTGGATCCTCTTCCTTCGTTCTCCTGTGGTGTCCATGGACCACTTGTTGACCTTACACTGACCATATGCTGACCACACACAGTGCTGCAGTGAGTCAGCATAAAAGGGGGATCTGGGGCTACAAACCCCCAAACCTAGAGAGATTCCTGATTCAAGAGTCTGAGAGGGCAGTTTCATTCGGACCACCTGCTGTACACCCCACTCACACCCCCAAGCCCATGCTCGAGGTGAAGTAAGGAGGAAGATGGGATGTGGAAAGAGGGGGAAAGACCCAGGCCCCACATATGGCCCAAACAGAAGTGAAGCAGGGATGGAATCCAGGAAACATATTATGTTTCCTGGTGAGGTTGAAGGAAGGGTGAGGAGTTGAGAAGGTGTATTTTATTTCCTGTCCAATAAAACGGAGGAGGAGGCCGCCAAGTCTCCAAGCGAGTGAGCTCATGGTCTTTGGAGTGTGGTGTGGATGGATGTGTCATCTTTTATCCACATGGCTGAGAGCAAAAGAAGAAAGAGACCAATTATGTGAACTTCATGGCTAGTCTATGTGGAGCAAGGAGTCCTGGGATGATTCTGGCATTGATAAATTGACGATGTTGACAGTTCTTTGTTTGCTTGAAATTCAAGGAAGACATTGTGAAGGAGCGAGTCCCAATGAGGACCCGTTAACAAAAGTCTACGTGTGGGTGGACTGTTATGGACAAAACCTTGGGTTGCTGGGGGCTCCCCGCTGAATTGTGCAAGTCCCCGACTGCTTGATCAACAGTCTAATATAACAAGCAAGAATGTGTTTTCCACTGAAAAATGCCCCCAGGTTATACAGCAGTGGACACTGGGAGTGTGTTCTCATGGTAAGTGGAAGACAAATGTAATGTTGTTTAGGTATAGCTATTGGGCAAACATTTTTAGAATATTTCTAGATTAGCAGAGTGGTAGGCTGTTAGGCAAAGTACGTCTCAGACATATTTTTACTTGCACTGCAAAAGTTATGAGACAAGGTACTGGCCACCAATCCCATTTCCACTGAGAAGTTTAGGAGAAATTCTGCCTTGGATCCCAAACCAAATTTTGTTTCATGGAAGAATCTCAGCCACATCAAAAACTTATTTGATACTTCAAAAATGAAAGGCGGTTCTCTGATTCAACCCTGATGACTCAATTCACTTTTACTGTCTGGTATTTACTTACAAATAAACCAACTATCAACAAAAGTAAACAAGGTAAGATAAGCTCTTTGCTCAGCTGAGCTGACCACCACACGTCTCATCGGCCTGGGGAGTCTGGGTGTCTGAGCATAGAAATGAACCACCACAAAATAAACAGAAATTACAGAGGGAATGCTCAGTTTTACTGGGGAAAAACGTGGTAAAAAAAGACCACAGGGGACCAAAATAATATTATAGAAGTGTCTTAAGGTAGCCTTTAGGGTGCATATTGCATTTGTAGACAAAAACTCTGGGAGTGGTCATATATTTTCTGCATACTGCCTATAAATCTGTAAAGTCCTTCCTGTTAACGCTGAATATATTGGTGTGTGGATTAAATTGTGGCTGACTCACTAAATGTACATTTTTCATGCATAATTTGCAGAATCCCTATGGAAGCCTGTGTTCCCCTCCTCCTTACTTCTGCAATGATACGATTGGTGTCACCCAGGAAGAGCAGATTCAGAGCTTCCTCCTCATTTGCTGACTGCTGCAGCGACAGGTTCCTGAGGTGGATGTTCTGGTCTTGGTCCTCCATTATCACTACCTTACTGGAAAAAAAGAATAAATGAACGTGAAATTATGTATGAAAAAATTATTAAGCCTCACAAATCTTGTCAAAAGCCAATAATCCAACATTGTAGCAATTCTGAAAAACTAATGATGTTAGTTATGTAATCTATTTCCCTCCCATTGCCTTGGCCTCCCTCGGCCCTAAATCCAAACAAACCACATCTGTAAGTCAGTGTGGGCTGGGACCAGGTCTGACACAAGTGCTTTATCTATCCGGGGGATCATAGCTTGATAATAGACAGGGCTCACTTCTAAAAACAAACAGGGGATGAGTTCTTGCCCACATCAAGCAATGTGAGGCAGAGCCGGCTTGGACAGATGGGGTTGGAGGGGCTGCTGTGATGTTGCCACATCATTTCTACTATGCCACCAGGGTAGTGACAGTATGGCTACTGGATTGAGATGTCAAAGAGGGCTGAATGACTGGAGAACACATGTAGGTAATTATGTTAACACATGTAGGTAATTGGGGTACTTTGATTAAACAGCATCAATCCTAATGTGATTACAGGCTTGTGCAGGGTTATTTTCCTAAATAGCCTAACCCACCCCATTATTTTGTTCTTTTACACAAATATGTAAAATTTCAGCAAAAATAATGGTTTTTTCATCTAATTTTAATCATGTCTTAATGGATGTTATACAAGAGGATTCACACGGTCGGTAGCAAAAGAAAACATTTGTGGTGGCGCACACTAAATTAGCAGTAACCATCAGCATAATGGGACACATTGTGGCATGATGCTGCAATACATAAAGCCAGACCTCCCAGCTTCAACTGCGCATAACCAAGCATGCTGACAAGGAAGGATGGATGGAAAACATCTTCAAAACATCCACATAAAACAAATTATAGGATGAGGTTTATCAATGGGGAGGACTTGAAAGTGAGAAGGATCAATGCCAAAACCGAGCTTGTATGCCAATATAGATCTTGAATGAATGTTTTGCACAACAGAGTTTATACATCAGTGTTTCCCATACATAGGCTCTACCTGGGCGGCCCGCCCAGGAAGATGTGCACCCGCCCAGGAAGATTAAATAAAAAAAATAATTCCCCTTTTCTCCCAATGTAAATCCCGCTCGTTGCACGACTCCTGCATTAAAGCGGGTCCGCGAAACGGTCCTGGCATCAGGTTACATTAGGCTATAGGCCTATATTCATGAATAGGCACAGAGCTGACAAGACAGAGCTACAGAGCAATCAAACCCAGAGAAAAATAGGTAGGCTAAAATACAGCCTAAAAACAGAGCGAAAAATCCCTATAATATTTGGGAAACACTGTACATTGTTTGGTTTGCTTTGGGTCTTCCTGTCACTCAAGGGTGGAATTATGGTGGAACGATGGAAGTAAGATAGAGTTGGAGAGAAGAGGAAGAAAGAATTGGAAAAAGAAGAAGAGAGAGAGAACGAAAGACAGAAGAGAGGGGGCGGGGTAGATAGAGAAAGAGAGAGGCAAACCGACAGTAAAAGAGAGAGATTTGTTAGTGCCACAGCTTCTCCTTGAATCAGCAAGTGTGGCCACAGCATGGTCAACAATGGGCACTGTCTATTTCCAGAAGACTGTGATTTGTGGGTACTTAAACCTTGAGCTGCATCCCCTGCAAAAGGAGAGAAGCAACTTTAAAAAAAAGTTTAAATGGAACTTGTACAAAAAAACTACAAGATGATGCACCAAGTCTTGTTGTGCCTGGAAATCTAAAGTACTGTATACTTTGAGATGAATAAGAAGTAAATATAAAAAAAGAAGAAAATTGGAAAAATACGATGAGAGGCGGACAGACATCCAGAAAGATGGAATTTATAAGTACAAAGAAAGAAAGAAAGAAAGAAAGACAGAAACAAACAAACAAAGAAGAAGAGGAGAAAGAGACAGACAGAGAGGTAGAGGTGAAACATAGAGGGAAACAAGAAGACCAAGAGAGAGGCAGAAAGAGAGATAGATGGATGAGAGAAAAGAAAACCTCCTGACCAGCTGAAACACTGCTTCTCCACATGACCAGCTAGCTCTCCACTCCAGTGGTAGAGTCTGCCACCAGGTCGACCACATCCATTGCTGTGCCACAGGCTCATTATGTCAGTGGGCAGTTAGTAGTGGGATGATAAATACTAGGAGTGGAGTCTCCATGTTTCACCACACAGTGACTCCAGGCCAAGCTGACAAATGGCTGTTCAGGAATAAGGCTAGGCTAAACCCACAAGTGTTTAGGGGAACAATGGAGCCAGTGGTGATTTGCCCTTTCAACTTTAAAAAACTATATCAATCACTCGTGAGTTTAATGTCTTCAGGGTGAAAAATACACAGTGCTACTATCTACTAGCCTAAATGTCATGTATGCAAAATGAGACCGGATGTGTTTAGACAGAAAAATACTGACGGTAGGTCCTCCAGGTGAGATGCTTCATGTCGGGCATCCAGAAGGTCGTAGCCCACCTCGTTGTAGATCTCCAAGTAGGAGATATGGGTGGTATACACCATACTGCTGTCCTGTGGACCAAAAATTATAGTATATTAAAAATGGATTGGGTGCATAAAGATGGCAGCGTCCTGGTTTGATGCCACGCTTTCCTCGCGGCCAATCTGCAAAGCCACATGTACCCAGCATTTTTGACAGCTGGCAAGAACACATGTTTAAATTTGGATGTTTTGCAATATGGGATGATAAATGATGGTGGAGAGAACCAGGAGGGTGCCATCTTTAAAAATCGATATATTAAATATAAACACATATTTATATTTAATACTTTAGATTTCTGTCTAAAGGATGCGCCACCTATTTTACATTACTGGGCGGCAGGATGGTCTAGTAGTTTCTTTCAACCAGAGGAACTGGGTTCAAGCCCTGTGACAGCAAGTATCTGCTCTGCTGAACTGTCCTTGAGCAAGACACTGAATCCCTACCAGCTCCAGTGGTGATGTTCTGTAGCTGACCCTGACCTCTGACCTCCCTGAAGGGGGGCAAGTGAAAAGAGAATTTGCCTATAGGGATGTTCTCTATCAATTGTTCTCTCACCTTCACCATAGATAGTTGAGCAATGGTAACAGAAATCATGGTATAATAATGTAAAATGGGTGGCATATTCCTCAAAATTTGGATATGTGTATGTGCAGATTTTGTAGCTCTATTGGCGATGAATTCAAAACCATAAATCAGCTGGAAAAACAGGCCAACCATCCTGTGCTGACCTGGCTGAAGCGCTGATACAGGTAGGAAAGGGTGCGGGGGATAATGCCACGATCACTGTAGTGCTCCGCCCCTCCTGTGATGGTAAATGTCTTCCCGCTGCCTGTCTGGCCATAGGCAAAAACGGTTCCATTGTAGCCTGCTAACACACTGAACAGACACAGCCACACACACAGGATAACACTGAGAAACCGTCGTTGCAGCTTCTGCAAATAGTCTTACTCTTAATCTTGGTTAACCTAATTATCTGTTAATGTAAATGCATACATTTAATGACTGCGAGGGTCTTTATTTACAAAGCCTTTCAAAGTGGAACCACTGGCCTAAGATGAATGTTTGAGCATTGAGAACATGAGCTCATGTATATACTGCAATCTCATAGTTAAAGGAAAAATCCACCCTCGGATACCTAAAACTGTTAGATATAATCAATTTGTGATGTCCAGTGCATTCCAGAAGTTATTTTGTGATTAAGTATTTTTTGGATTGTCCACTTTCCCTCCCATCTCCCTCATCTACTCTAAACAAATGTTTGTGATTTCCTACATTTCCCAGAATGATCAAAGGTGGGCGTATGGGCATATAAATATAGCTAGCTAGCCAACTAGTTTGTGAAAATTGGGGCGTGTCTATGATCATTACCATTACAATTACCATTACTCAAAACGCAACATATCTTGTGGCTGCATTGCATTGTGGTCTATTGAGGCTACTGTCGGTGGATACTGGTGGTACTGTCTCTGCCACTTCTTCGATGGATTTATCCCTGTATGATTGTTGAACGTCTGTGCAAAATGGTGAGTCTAGAAAGAAGCTCTTGCGCTTTGATTCTGAGGGACTGACACCAAAACCTGATGTTTGCCGTTGATGTTTTACATAGCTGAAACATTTTCTGCTATTAAACTCCATTGTAGCTGTGCTACAAATATCTCGATGTGACCCCACATTGTCTATGTTTGGCCAGTTACCAAAGGGAATAAGAAAAATACACCACCAAACAGAAATGCAAAGTACATCATCAATAGCTGTTTTTAACAGTGTTATAGGGTGGATTTTTACTTTAAAATTACAGTCTCAATGCATAGTAACTTTATAGCCTGAGATATACAGGTGAGAAGTTACAGAATGCAGAACTAAATGCAACCATATTCATGTTCATTTGCATCATGTGCCTCGGTCTGACCTCACCATCTTAATTTGCAAGAGTGTGGGGGGACTGCCAAGTATCCCAAAGCAGACACCAAAAGTCAGAGTGAATTGAACCTGACACTATAAATCCACAGGAAAAGACTGCAGTGAGTGGAGAGCTGCTATGGCGACAGACATCTGTCGGTGAGGGAGGAATGTCTCAGAGCTTGATTGAAGGAAAGGGCCCAAACCCCGTCAAACTAGGCAGGGCCCGGTACATTTTGGTTTGGCAATGAACTGGACACTGCACATGCACAGGGCCATGGAAACCAATTCTTTCATGGGATCTAAGCTCTGTTTGAATGAAAATGATGAAAATGATGGTACTGAATATATGAGGTGGAAGGGAAGGGGTAAGTTGGCAAAACAAGACTCTCCTGTTCTGTAGTCTTGGAAACAAACCAGGAAGAAATTGCGAAATGACAGAGCGGCCCCTGACACACGAGCCTGGATCAAAGGTGAGGATACACTCTGTGCTCTCTGAGTTGCCAATTGCAAGGAAAAATATATCATCTTGACACTATATTTTTCAAGATGAATTATAAATGAACTAAAGCCTCCTGCTATTTCTAATGGAATTGCCAACCCTGTATTTGAGCAGTGTGTGGGTTTCCCTTCCTGTGTGCTGTACAATTCCACACCCTGCATGAAAAGGGTAAAGGAAAAACTCCATGTCAGTTTGTGTACAAAATTATATCCACTCATGAGAATGGCGGTTGGTTATTCTGACTTGGACGGCCATTGGGCGGCCACTTAATCCAGCATGAGTCATGGTGGTGATTGGCAGGGGGGGATAAGACACAGGCTCAGTGTTTAGTTTAATGTCAGTGCTAATGATGCGGCCTGGGTCCTGCCACTGAGGCCTGGGCGTTTCCCAATGCTTGTTCCTGTTTACACCTCAGCCTTCCTAGAGACTGGCAATACTCCGTCCAGGACACTACAGATCTCTGTTCATCCAGTTCTTTTTTTAAGCGAAGGAGTAAGGCCAGTGTATATTTATATTATAAGTCTATTGAGGCAATAAGGACGATAAAACCGAACAGAGGACTCACAGGAGAACTGATTCTGGCTGGATTTGACACTACAGCAGGCCAACAGAGGTGTGTGTGTGGTTACAAAGACACTGGTCTGAACCGCTACACCATCTCTGGGTACACATCTGTTCTTTTCTTTTAGGTGTCTCTCTTCTTGTTTAGTCTCTTCTCTGTTCTATTCTTTCCTCTCTTTTGAAGTTGGGCTGCAGGTTTCACAAGAAAGCCAACTACAGTACCACTCCAGATGCAGCCTTGTGAAATGGGGATACAATGCAGACAGAGGGCCCGGCTTGCCAGCCCAGCATCATTAAGTTGGCTCTTCCTCCACTGGAGCCATTAATGCTGGTTTGTTTTTAAACTACTGTGTTGGGGTTGAAATTACTGGTTTCGGTTACACCGCAGTAGAGATGGAGATTGGTGTTCAAATGAACGAGTTAGAGCTTCTGGCTGAACTTCAGAGGCGTGCCAAGTATGATTGAGCACCAACCAAAACAACAACCTGACAGTTATTGCTAGTTGAGAGGATAGGTGCCTGCTTGCATGGAATTGTGAGTGTTGGGGCTCTGACAGTGAAAATGCTGTTATTAAAAGTGACTCCGAAGTAGACCTGAATGCAAATGTTTCCTGACAACAGGGGCTTTGGGAAAATCACTGTCTGTCAGTCCAAATTTGATTCTGTTTTTGATAACCGTGACCAAAGTTGCTACTGTAACTAGGACCATTTCAATGTCAACAAAAGCTAAATGGTATCAAGACACCAACTGGATACATTAACCACCTCCTGGGTCTCATATAATTTAGCCTATGTCAGCCCCAGCTGAAATGCCTTTCATAATCTCTTTCAATACCGTTTGTGGCAAGGATATGAGGCCTAAACCCTAGCCAATTCCTGTGATTGTCTTTGAAGGCAACATATTCCAATAGGAAATGGGAGCTGAACAGTCAGAATTACTCACTCCTGTGTTTCAGCCACTGTGGTGAGACTGGATTTAAAAGGTTAAGACCTTGTGGAATTCAGAGCATTCCATCAAAACTCTGTACATCGGCATCCTGCAGAGTCTAAGAAATGTCTGACCGTGGGGACAGATTGGTCATGGCTAGACATGATGACTAGTGCCCTCTAGGCTATGTATGTCATAGTCGTATCAAAGACTAAAACACGCCAAGCTCAAATTGATATGGCAAGACATAGCCTAGCGATGACTGCAAGTCTTCAACCTGATGTCTACCATCTGCCACAACAAAGCGGCGAACTGTTAAGAGGTTGGCTGGGGAGGGCAACCCAATACCCAAGTCGGTGAACCTGTGTGAATCAGGTCAAAGACATCTAAGTCCTTAGTCAGCCAATCCAGACGTCTCACCATGTTGTTTATGTCTCCTAATAGCAAAGATAATGCAAAGCACTTGTGGGATTCCACAAATAGCCCCTATTATGACTAAGAGAAGTGGAATCGGGACTGGGAATCGAGTGGAAGATTGAGGAGATGGTAGGGCTGAATTAAGCCAGGAAAACAGAGTGTGTGGGAGGAGGAGAGGAAGAACCTTGTTCAGATAACAACAACACAACCAACATTTGGATCACAGGAAATTCCAAGTAAATTCCCTCTCATCTTGGCTGTTTTCCCTTTGGGAAGCCAGTCCTAATTTAGACTAACCTCTAGGCAGGGGTGAAGCTCTGTCAAACACCATAAGAGTTCCCTTTGTTGAAATGGAGTGAAAATTGTAGCTTGGAGGTTGCAAGTGGTTACAATTGTAAGCACATTTTATCAATACACAGGATCTGATGTAACTATCCCTTGTGACATTAAAATAGGGTGAGATTTCTGTGTAGAAATCTGGCTTTGATGTCAGAGGATAGGGGGCTGGGTGACAGCAGGTATGTCATTGGGGTCCCATCACAGATGTTTTATGAAATTAGGTAGGCCAATGTGGAACTGCTCCATGTCCCTCCATTAATCAGGACAGGAGTGGGTAGTAACAATTCACTTGCCCTGTTGAGCCTGAGGGCCAGATTGGTCCTCAGGCTAGTCTACAGTATGTGCCTAACATAGAAAACAGCATTTCAAAATGAGTGAGCAACTATAGTATAGTGTTGTGTTGTGGCTTGAAAATTTTCTCACACTCTTTAGGATGGCAGACTGTGCCATCTCATATGCCAGCTCAGTCCACTTAGTGGTTGAAGTGTGGAAAGCAGGCCAAAAATCACAGACACCCTCCATTTCCGTCTTAGAGAAAGCTCAGCTTTACTGTCTTCCCATCAACAAGGCTGTCTGGGGCAGTACTGTATGTGTGGCCTGACCCCAACACTGTGAGAAGAGCACTGGGTGCAGGTGGTTGTCACCTTTTGAAATTTGTGATTTGGGATGAATAACTCAAAATGTTTTAAGGAAATTATATCCACTTTCATCATTGCCTGTGATTATTACCAATATTTATTTACATTTTTAAAAATATTTGTCATTTGTCATTTTTAAAAGTACAATGTCCAAGATTTTGCTAAGATTTTACCTGTCTGCAACTGGTTTGGCAATGGTTTCAAATATCTCTTCTTGTTTGACTGTTTGATCGAACACCTTTTGGAACCTATACAAAAAGGAGAAGAACAAAGACATTACCACACTGACACAATCGTTTTTCTCCCTGCCTGTCAAACATTTCTGACTTTTTAACAATGTGGTAAGTGGTCCAGAGGTAAAAAATAATTGAAAAAAATAAACAGCTGACCAGCAGCAGAAGGGTTGCAGGATCAAAACCCATCACATCGAAAAGCAGAAACACACAAAGCAAAAAAAAAAGAATTGCTGGTTCATCTCAAACATCCAAGGCTTAACACAATTACCCATAACAGTACTGAATGAGGACACAAAGAGTTTAGAAATTCTGTCTTCAAAAGCAGTCACACCCTATCATGTTTTATCCCAGAGAAAGATGAGAGAGATGTGAGAGGAATCCGCCCCAGAAGATTGTTAAATGTGGACATTTTATTTCTAAAAGGGCACAAGGGAACCTCCACAGGCTATTATAAGACCCTGTGGTTTTAGAAAGCTCTGTGTCCACTGCTGTCTGACTCCCTAACTGTGAATTTAGGGCTTGGAAGCGTGGCACGGGCCCTGCCCAGTGGGTATACAAGACTGCAGCTTTCACCACCAACCTTAAACTGATTTTCTGGCTCTGCAATGACAGAACTGGTGGATAAATTATTCATGGAAAAAGTTGCTACGCGACCTTGAGGTTGGCTAAACACCTTCCTCTATGTTGTATGTTGGCTTTATTCATTATAAAAAATAATGTAGCTGATATTTAACTTCAGCCTATTTGAATCGGCAAGATTCTTGTTTTTCTTTATTTTGGCGACACCTTTGGAGATAAGCAGCCATTGTTTTGGTGTTTTGCACTCAATGTAGGCACTGGCCCAACATACTG
This sequence comes from Rondeletia loricata, assembly GCA_900302605.1. Classification (NCBI taxonomy): domain Eukaryota; kingdom Metazoa; phylum Chordata; class Actinopteri; order Beryciformes; family Rondeletiidae; genus Rondeletia; species Rondeletia loricata. The sequence goes on along the minus strand of OMLI01090917.1, from coordinate 2,763 downwards.
TAATAATAAAGACACTCAATATAGACTGCAGCTTCTTATATTTCTTCAAACAAACCGATGTTGTTGCTTCCGTAAACATAAAATGCATCACTTCCTGTGCAGCAGAGGCTTTTTCCTGAGAAAGAAGGACCCCCTCATAGGTGTTTAGAACAGCAAATGTAAAAGCTTTCATGGACTGACTATAGGTTGAATCACTATTGTATGGTATCAATCGTCGATAGAGTGTAGCAAAAAGGACACTTATATGAAAAAGCTGTGAATTATTACGTTAAAATATGAAATGTTGACCTTTACTCTACATTTCAGTTGGCTGATTTGGGAACTGAGGCTAATGAAAAGTGTTATAGATGCAACTACACAGCTCTCAGACACTCACCTGAACTTGTAGTTCTCCCTCTTGTTGTTAACGAAGCCATCGGCCAGGTCCTTGGGTACCACAAAATCCAGAGAGGCACATGTCTGCTCCTCATTGTCTACAGAGTACACCTGAGGGAGCCAGAGACAACAGCAGAGTCAGCCCCACAGTGGAACCACTACTTTAGCAGTTTATCATCCTACAGGGCAAGCTACAAAGCCTATGAGTGTACCACAAATGCTCGATAAAATATATCTGAAAGAAAGCCTATAGGTAGCGTGTCCTGTTGATTGACCAGAGGAGAGTGTTTGGGGAGCATTTGAGAGTAGCGACATAGTTCATCTGCTGATTGTTTTGAAAGTGTAGTCTACAATATGTACGATGGTGTCTGTGCTGTTATGTGGTACCTTACATGCAGCCCAACTAAATAGGGGACACAATACATCATCCTAGTCCTAAAATCCAATTTTGGCCACTTGTGGTTTGGCTATTATAAGCCCTAAAATGGATGGAATTTATGAAACTGAAATGTAATCATGATCAAGGTATGGTGTAGGCAAGCTCTGCAAATTCACCTCCCCTAACCAAAGCCAAAGCCTCAGGGGAAACAAGACAAACTATAGAACACATAACCAATATGGTTTGGGCTCAAGCTGTGGAGGACATTTAAAGTGAGCTCTGCACCCCCACTCGCTGTTTTTGAGCTCCAACACATGTTCTGGCATATGTTTCCGATGGACACTGATGCAATCGCAAGTCCCTGGGGTCAGAGGAATAAAAGATAAGACCTAAATGATTGGATTGTTTTTCACTTTCACCCCGTCTGCAGTATTGCCTGCTGACCACCACTGTTCTGGTGTGTCTTCACACAGACATGTGCACAACCTCGAAAAGCCCCCAGGGGTAGCTGTGCTTGTTTCATTTAGCTGGACAGTGTCAGCTCAAGCTAAAGTGCCACAGAAACACTGTGTAATTTAATTATTCCCCACATCAGCTGCTGTGCTCCACAATAAACTGAGGAGAAAACACTTTGCCAGGGGCCTTTCTGATGGAAATTTGCTTTTTTACAATGTAAAACATATGTCCACTAAAGGGGGTTCATCTGATAGTAAGGACACTAAAACAGTTTACCTATATATTGAGAATTGGCCTTTAATTAAAAATCGGATCTGGTCCAGTCAGTGTCATCCACATCTGATATGATGGCTATGATGCAGTTGGTATGATTAGATATTTATTGTATAATTGCTTAATACTACACAGGTTGTCTATGGGAAGCCATTTACTTGAATTGATTAATGTAACATTTTGATCGGATTCCACACAAGTATGCATGAATATGTTGATGTTGTCATTATTATTATCCTGGGTTTCAATGGAAAGTTTTAGTGTCTCATGGTCTAAATGCTGTTTCAGAGGCTTTTCCACCCTGACAAGAATAGAATTCTGGGGGAAACAGTAAATGTTTTGGAATTTTTTGGCATGAAAACAGTCACATTTAAAGATATCGGCAGCTTCGACCCAAAAATATTACAATTGTTATCGGCCTTCAAAAACCCATATTGGTGAAACCCTATTCAGTGGACTGTAGGGAAAAAGCAGAGGGATAAGGTACAGTTAAGTATGGTCTTCTCAATGGGTATCTGAATTTTCAGGTTATGCAGGCATGTTATTACAGTGAAGTAAGTCAAAGTGTATAACAGTTAGGCTGCCATTAGTAAAAACACAAGAGAATGAGTAGCATCAAGTCCAGGCAGGTAGGTTTTGCACCTGCTGTTTAAAGTGAAGCATCACTGTGACTTTGAGAGGTTGAAGTGACCTTTCACCTTTGAAGAAACAGCTCACTTCACATTACTGAACAAAAGCTTAACTAAACTGAGACTTTCTACCTTAAAGTGGGTGGTCACGTGCTTCCTAGCTAATATGGCACGTTATGTAGCTGTTACCCCATCCTATCTGACGTTAACGTCTAACAGAGTTGGCTTAAAGTGACGTTGCCCCATTGTTGTCGATCCTCTCCACCCGCCCCTTGGCTGTCTGAATCTCTGTGAACTCACAGAACAGAGCTTCGGGCAGCTGAGAGGAAATGGAGGAAATCAGAGTCCCCCAACGACCTTGCTGCCTACCACCTTCTCCTCTCCAACTACACCTCTGCTGTGTCAGCAGCAAAGACTTCCTTCTACATTACTGAAATCCACTCATCTGCCTCCAACCCCAATAAAATGTTCTCCACTTTCTCCTCCCTCCCCTCCCCCTCCCTCTTCCCTCTCAGCTGATGATTTTGTCACCTACTTTGCTAAGAAGGTAGAGGACATCAGCTGTTCTTTCCACCCTGCTGACACTAACAAAGCTATTCCTTACGTACCTACCTCCCCACCCCCTGTCTCTGAGCTGGCATCCTTCTCTCC
>OMLI01090915.1:0-10537 GCA_900302605.1 Rondeletia loricata | reverse complement strand
AGGGGAGGAGAGGACAGGAGAGGAGAGGAGAGGCGAGGAGAGGAGAGGAGAGGAGAGGCCAGGAGAGGAGAGGAGAGGAGCAGAATGGAGGAGTACAACACAGGCCCCCCTGCCTAATAGAGGTTCGATGCTATCGATCAGCCTGGTACCCACTGGTCCCACTGGTCCACACGCACACACACACACACACACACACACACATACACATACACACAAACCATGGGTTTTGAGTTTTGTGCCCCTTTCTCTCTCTGTAGAACTCTAATAATAATAATAGTGGACGTCCTGTAGCGCATTTCACGTACTCACAGTATTGTGTGCTTTAGTCCGCCTCTTGAGCTGTGTCACCAGTGATCAACCTTTTCACTCCCATCTCTCCCGGCTCTCTCCTCTCTTAACTGTCAGGTTGAAGAGGAGTACTTAAAGCAGTAAAAACAGACTGTGCTCAATAGGAATTTCATTGTGAATGTAACAGTCAATCAATATGAAAAGCAGAAATCCCAGAATAATATCTATAAAAATATAGTGCTAATGGTATTCATCTCCTTTGTTGTTAGTCTTATTACATGCCTTGTTAAATGTCACATCAGCCGAATTTATGAATGGGGGAGGGGCAAATTCCTAGCAACCATCTGTTGCATGGCAATAAAAAGTTATCCAGTTTCCAATTGTGTCGCTATTCTCGGCATACTTTATGTTTTGCCCTTGTCATATCCTATTGGTTATATGACAGTCTTCACTCAGAATGTGAATCACTTTATTTGCCAAGCACAGTCATGGAAAAGGAATATGTCAATGTGGCCCTGTATGAAGTGGCAAAGGAACAAGGTACACAGAAGTACAGGACCACACACAGTTCAAAGGGGACAGTGCAACTCAGAAATAATATTTTATCTAAAATGTTAACATTTTAGCAAATGCACACTGGCTTCCTGTTGACTTTAGAATTGATTTGAAGATTTTATTGATTACTTTTAAAACTGTGAATGGCTTGGCCCCTACCTATGTCATGGAATTTGCATCCCATGCATCCTTGCATTGCAAGACTGCAATATTAGATCAGCTGACAAAGCTCTTTTAACTGTCCCTATGGCGAGGCTGAAGTCAAGAGGTGATAGAGCCCTGACACTATGGAACAACCTCCCAGTCAATATACATCAAGCTCCCTCTGTACATGCTTTTAAGACACTGCTTAAAAAAATAATTTATAATCCTTTTTACTGTTTAACGTTTTTTAATTTAATTAAAAAAAGTTATTTACTTGTTTTATTTCAATGATATATTTTATTTGCTTTTATCTGTTGAATTTTCTTTTATTCTATGTAAAGCACATGTACCATTTGTTTTAAAGGTTCTACATATATAGTTGTAAAAAAAGTTGCTTCCTTTTATTTATCAGGGTTGTGCTCAATTCACATTATTTACGGTACATAAATATTTTATGGTTGTTGGTAGTTAAAAAAGTACGTTTGCAGTTACAGTTTCAGCAGCAGTTCCACTGTTGGTCGCCGTAGCTACATGGTTATGTTTTGGCAAGCTAACTGTGCTGCACTGTTTAATACATCCATGGTGCTGCAGCATGCATGTTAGCCAAGCTACCAGAGATAGCATTTATATTTGTTTTCCTGACTAAAGCAAATCAATGCTTTTATTGTATGTCTACTTGCTTGTTTATTACAGTCTACATTAAAACAGCACACTGGTGCTTGCTTCATTTAGGAAGCACTATGTTCTTGGTGTGGCTTGTAGTGTCTTGACTTTGATGCTTAACTGAGAAGTTTGGAACAATCTGTGTGTGGCTTGTGACACCAGTGCAGCTGATGTTTCACCCAGGCTTACTAGGTAATGATAAAAAATTGGCATTCGTTCATTGGTAGAGACAACATCGGTTCCGCCTCTATTTTCGTAAATGCTCATATGGCTGTAGGTACAGTCTGTCATTGTTGTTCAGCTCAATGACCTATCATCTGGATTTAGTAGGGGGGCACTAGGGGTGGCCAATCAATTTTCTCTTGGGGTTGATGACATGTCCCTTGTTTGTTTATCTCTTCCTCCCAGTTGCCCTGTCCAAGAGAAGTGCTATTTTTATCCATTCTAATTAAATGTTTGTTTCTCATTGTCTTCTAGTTGCCCTGGTCCCAGTGGAGGATGATGGAACGGCTGTGGTTCTCTTTGCTGTTGCTGGCAGCAGCCTGCAGGGGGCAGCCGTGTCCGAAGCGCTGTATGTGCCAGAGCCTTTCTCCATCGCTCGCCATCCTCTGCTCCAAGACAGGCTTGCTGTTTGTTCCTGCTGCCATCGACCGACGCACCGTGGAGCTACGGCTTCAAGAGAACTTCATCACTGGTAACATACCCGTGTGTCCATCCTTCATTCCATTCATCCATCAATCCAGGGATGGAATTTATAAACATTTGCATGGGCCCAGGAGGAGGTTGTGCCACCTCTCTTCATATGTGTTCATATTCAAATTCGACCCAATAAAGAAAATTTTTCACAAGTCTAGTCTGTAAATTTACACGTAACAAATGCAATTTAGGCAAAATGGAATGGAAATGGAATTCCCTCAAACTGCCCCTCCATCCATCCATCCATCCATCCATCCATCCATCCATCCATCCATCCATGCAGTCATCCATCCATCCATCCATCCATCCATCCATCCAACCATTTCTGCTGTGTTTAAACCCAAGCCTTCCCTGAAAGCCACCCCAAAATCTATTTGCCTAGTGTTAAACAATTTGTTAACAACATGGTTTGAGGGCCTGTTTTTTGATTGGTCTCCACATGACAAGAATAGTAATATTTTAAATTAGCCTGGGCATCCACCAGCCAGTCCCTGACATGTATAGAGGATGCGGCCACCTCCACAATCCCCACTCCATGTGTCATGGCGCATACTGATGGTTGTATGTTGGATAACAATCATTCACACCACAGCCACATGTGTATATAGTTAGAATGAAAAATGTATCTTAATTTTCCTGCTTGAGGGATTTATATCAAGTAAAATCGGCCAACATATCTGCAAAAAGGGTTTTGAATAGGATCTGTTCATGCGCGCATCGCTTGGTAAAGCCACGGAAACAGAACATGACTGCGCCATGCGCTTTTGACGTGGTCTGAGCAGGCGGGCGCCGCAAGTGCAAATCCCAGTAATCCTTGACAATAAAATTGCACTGTGCTGCTTGATCATTACTGACACACCCCCTACTGCGCCTCTCCTCCCACTTAGGCACAGTGAAGTTCACAGTGAGTCACCAAAATACCAAGCGCAGGCGAGAAAAACACCTGTTTGCCCCGGGTTGAAAATGCCACTTCGCCAGCGCAAAGCCCCACCATGCACCATGCGCCGTCAGTAAAATAGAGCCCATGTTACTCACATTCAATTCAGTTTAATTTTGTTTTTGAAAGAATATTGATTTTAGTACGTCACTGTGCAAAAATTGACCTGCTGTATCTCATCTTGCGGGGATTCCAGATGCTCTATGCTTTCACCTGAGGTCCTTATAGCGCCAAAAAGCCAATTTTACAGGAATTAATAAAAGCATACTTATTTTCAGATTGTCAGCTATGCAAATTATGAAATGGGATTGATCAGGTCTAATAGCCTCTAGGCACATGAAGCTCATTCAGCATGACCATGCAAATTTAAATTCGATCAAATATATATACACCACCAACATTGTAGATACAAGGCTTTCATGTGACAGCAGTCAAATTATTGCCTTGGCAAACATGATCATGTGATCAGCAACAAAAAATAAAAGTGAACATCCTTTTGTCAGTTAATTTATCTTATCTTAACACTTACTTACTTTATCTTCTACCACTCTTTGCCACCAGCTCAGGATGATCTTTATAAAATGCTACAGAACATTACAGAGTTGAGTCATCCACTTTTGTGACAGCAACCTAGTGTAGCTCCTGACCTTCTCTCCGTGGTCAAGAAAACATCAGTGTTGTTCAACGTTTTCAGTGTATGGACATGTCCTGGCTTCTGTTTGTCCCTTGATACCGTAATGTAAGAGGACGCTTAAGGGAACTTATGTTCAGCTCTAGTTTGTAGTTACACAGTCTTTCCTTGTGTTTCTCCCCCTCACTCCCAGCTGTCCGAAGGAAGGACTTTGCCAACATGACCAGCCTGCTACATCTGACCCTGTCCAGAAACACCATCAGTCAGATCCTCCCTTCAGCTTTCAGTGACCTCCGACGACTCAGAGCCCTCCACCTAGACTCCAATAGATTAACTGTGGTCAAGGTAAGATGGAGGAATGGATGGATGATGGATAGAAGGGAAGGGAAGGAAGAGATGGAGGGATAGATGGATCAATGGATGGATAGATAGATAGATAGATAGATAGATAGATAGATAGATAGATAGATAGATGGATCATGACCTGTGTTATTATTCACATGCCATTTGGGATATTTCTCCCACCATATCCTCTTTCCTATTATTTCACCAACCAGGATGAACATTTCAAAGGCCTGACCAATCTTCGCCACCTGATCCTGGCCAGCAACCAGCTCCACTCCATTTCTCCCCATGCCTTTGATGACTTCCTGCCCACCCTGGAGGATCTGGACCTCAGTTACAACAACCTTGCCCAGGTGCCCTGGGACACGATCGGACGCCTGACCAATGTCAATACCCTCAATATGGATCATAACCTCATAGAAAACGTTCCTCAAGGGGTCTTCACAAACCTACACAAACTGGCCAGGTAAATGAACGGATAGAGGGAAGGATGGAGAGATGAGTGGATGATGCAGGGAGGGATGGATACTGTATATACTATAGACTTAAAGAGATCCCAATAATAAAATAATGATATATAATAATAATAAAACATAGATCAAAACTTAAAAAGTGACTGTTCCCTATGACGTACTCACTTACATACTCACTAACAAAACTGGCCAGATAAGAAATATTGACTGACTAGCTGCTGATGCTCTGGCTGGCTTACCAATCGACTGAACGACTGACTGTTGATCCACTGATGATCGCTCTGTCTCGCTCTCTTTCTTCTTCTCTCTTTCTGTCTATCCTTCCCTCTCTCCCTCCACCCCCCCTGCTCTGACAGGCTAGATATGACGTCCAACAAGCTGAAGAAAATTCCTCCAGACCCGCTGTTCCTGAGAATCCCGGTTTATGCCAAGTCTAAAGGCTCTCCCCTCTCCTCCCTGGTGTTGAGCTTTGGTGGGAACCCCCTTCACTGTAACTGTGAACTCCTCTGGTTGAGGAGACTGACCAGGGAGGATGACCTAGAGACATGCGCCTCCCCTCCTGACCTCAGTGCCAAGTACTTCTGGACCATACCTGAAGAGGTGAAGCGTTGATTTTTTGTTTGTGTCATGCAGAAAACCAATGATGACTTCCACTTATAGAAAATGTTTCATGACCTTGGAACCAAGCCAAACCTTTGATAATGTAAATAGAGAAAAAATTTGAAAATAAGAATTTTCCTCAATTCTTGAAAAGTATAGGACATACTGTGCCTATTCAGATGAACAGTCAACTAATTTAAAACTGAGAGCATTAAGACATTTTTTTCCCCCATAGGAGTTTATTTGTGACCCACCAGTACTGACCCGTAAGTCGCCCCGCACAGTGGCCCTGGAAGGCCAGCCTGCTGGCCTGAAGTGCAAAGCCAACGGCGACCCGGAGCCTGAAGTTCATTGGATCAGCCCTGAGGGACGACTCATTTCCAACGGCTCCAGGTTCTAATATTGTCTATATATATAATATTCACTGTAATTTATCCAGGAACTAGCCCAGTATGTCCACAGTCCTCTACTGTAACCTGCAGAGCACCTCCATTGGAACAGTTGAGGGTAAAGTGCCTTGTTGTAATGGCACCTCGTATTCAGAGTTGAGATAAGCGCACGGTGAGGATTTATCAAAAAAATTTGCGAGTTGCCATTCAGACTTCAGCCTTGCACTGAAGCTCTTGCTATGTGCCTGTTGAGTAGCTATGTGTGCGGAGCGGAGTTTCCCCAAAAAGAGGTGTCTGACTTCTGACAACATATGTTCTTTTCTGCTCTGGAGAAAAGGTGGCATAAGTACAGCAGCCACTGTGTGTTTTGGATTAGGCTTGCATTCAATACCCGCTATAAAGAAAACAGCTTCTTTTGATTTAGCTTAACTGATATTGTATTCAAGTGCTGTATTTCCAAATTACAGCACTTGATATTGAAATCCAATTAAATAAAGACACATATTAGCCTATTATAGGCCTAATGAATAAACAATGCAGTGATGCAAGTCCATATAATATGCTAATATTAGTTATGATATAACTGGAAATATGGCACAGCTTTTAGGCCTATTTGATCTATGCTATGTTTCTCTTCAGGCTTATACAATCTTTTATTTCTCGAAATTAAAGGCAAGTACTTTTCTTAAAGGGAATGTGACTGGCCCGCTGAGTGCACCAATCCGCAAAGACATACTATTTTCAGAAACCTGGCAACCCAGTGGGCAGGTGTGAGAGAGGGGTAATATTCTCCCCTGCACCGCCCCAACACAGAGCTATGCGCGTGTGTGGCACGAGTCAGAATACGAGTATCTTGTCTCACATCGTTTTTGTCTTGGCTGAAAGACGTAAGCGCATGACTTACGTGCACCAGCTCTGAATCAGAGCTATTCTATAGAGCTATTGCTATTCTGGTTTTGGTCTCACACATACATTTCAATTACATGATTGAATCAATTAAGTATATCATATATCTGAATTACCATTGGTTCCAGAACCTTGGTTTTCCCCAATGGAAGCCTGGAGATCAATGTGACGGCCTTGAAGGATTCTGGGAACTTCACCTGCATTGCCTCCAATGCCGCAGGCGAATCCACAGGAAGGGTGGAGCTAGTTGTCACGGCGATGCCCCATCTGGCCAACAGCACAAGCCGCAGCCGAGACCCCTCCTCTGAACCCGCCCCCTCCGACATCCTAACCTCCTCTAAGGTGGCATTGCCTAACAACGAGACAAGAGGGGCAGACCGGAGGGTTTCATTGGTGGAACTGATGGGAAACTCTGCCCTCATCAGATGGACCAGTCAGAGTCCTTCATCAGGAGTCAGGATGTTCCAGGTCCAGTACAACAGCTCTGGGGATGACACACTGGTTTACAGGTCTGTCTATCTATCTATCTGTCCACCCATGTAACACTGTCTGTCTGTCTGTCTGTCTGTCTATCTATCGTTCAGTTGTTCCATTGTTCTATCTGTCTACAGTATCTATGGTACCATCTCACTAATGCCATATATTAGCGTGTAATTGCAGTGTAATTGAACCGCTATTATGTGAATGCTTTGAGAAGTTTATTGAGAAGCTCTTGCGTGTGTCTGTGTGTGTCTGTGTGTGTGTGTGTGTGTGTGTGTGTGTGTGTGTGTGTGTGTGTGTGTGTGTGTGTGTGTGAGTGAATCAGCAGGCATCAGCAGCTGCTTTGAGGATGAGAACTGTTGACAGATGATACCAGTGGAGATTAGCCAGTCGTCCAGTCATAAAAATCGAATCATCTGGAATTATAAACTTCAGTAGTGGAACAGAGCCATTGTCGGGTTAGCTAACTGATGGGAAGCCATGACAAGATGTCAAACAGATTTTAATGCTTAAAACACAGAACTTTAATGGATTTAATCTAGGAAGAGGGAATGCAAACATCTAATTTGACAGATTGCTGAAACAATCTCATACGTTTTCTGATTTACTGTAAGTGGGCAAAACATGGTACTGCACATACAGCATGCTGTCACCCCAGTTCTAGCTAAACTGGGAAGAAACACCCATATAATTACAATGGATAGAAGAAACAGCAGCTCTTGGCATTATGGTAATCGCTTTTGATACTCTTAAAATTGCTACCATAGAATTCTAATAATGCTATCATAGAAATGAGACTCATTTCATGCACAGAATTTGAATGGGCAGAAAGGTCATTTTGTGATAAATCATGGTAATCTCCTTCAGCACATTTAAGGAGACTACCATAGAACTTCGCAAATGTTGTCATATAAATGAGTATCACTTTGTGACAGTGCATGAGACTCAGAGAGCTTGAATGAATGAACAAATTGGTGCCTTTGTCATAGTAACATATCAGTTTCCGAGTGTCGTGTATCAAAATAATGTTCATTTCCATTACAACAGTAATAAACATTCAGTGGCAGGGTACGGCAGAGTTCAGACGAAGTGGTGAGAACGCAAGGCCCATCGTTCCAGAGCACTAGCTAGTAAGCACATTACCTAACATGTCTTATTATGCAGTATGCCAAGCCAAAATGTTGCATGTTGAAGTTGAACCCAGTGTTGGTTAGGCTTTGAAACAATAAAATACAGTTAAGTGGGGAAAGTGTGCTAGTGCTTCTGCATCAGTTTGTAAGTGTATCATCTTTCAGGTATGTAGATTTGAATGGGGGAATGCCCATTCTATCCATTCATAATCTTTAACTTAAAGTATAAACAAGAGGTGCACTTGATTTGGATATGTTAGCTGTTTCCTCCTTTGAGTCTGGTTGGATATGAAGGGTTTCATTCCAAAACGCTATATATCCATTTGGGAAAACTTTTGCTACTTGAAATTCATCAGGCAATATTGACTCCTAACTTCAATACTAACCCATAATGTGCTTAACTTTAACGCCAGCAGTCAATATGGGAGAGTGGGTGTAATTGTTTTTAAATGATATAAAGCACACATAGTGGTTTAAACCATATGCCTATATGGACATGATCTCATTCAGATCATCATTATTGATTCTCTTCTACTGTTGTTGTGTAGAGAGGTACTATATCATATTTATAAATACACAATGCTTTGCTTTGTTACAGTGTGTCATCCACCAGTATGATTGGTTGATGGACAGATTTCTCTTCTTTTCAAAGAGTAGATACAGGAAGTTTTAGGAGCATGTCAATGGGGAACAATTCTACCGCTTTTTCTTGTTGACTTTACAGCTGAGTGGCATGTATAAAGAGCAGCATTGACTACCATAGAGCGCTTGAATGTGTTCCAATAGCATAAAGTTTTCTCCAAAATCTTTGTGCTCCTGGGGAGTCTTTTACCTTCTCTCCCGGCACCCCAAAGCACTGGCAACATTATCACCTAAATCTCTCCAAAAGCCTGGGAAAGCCCTGTGTATTTTAGGTTCTGAGGAGTTTTCATCTGTTGTGGAGTTGTCATGGCAACAGGTCGGGAAAATCTCTTAGATCCTGTTTTGAGTGACAGGTGGCTTTAATAGTATCATTGGCAAGTATTGTGTTTTGTGCTAGAGCGTTTTTTTTTTGCAAATAAAACTGCCTAAAAATATCACACGCTATCTTCTTTGACAGTCTGTTCCCATGTTAAGTGATCCAATAAAAAAAGATGTTTTAGTTTTTACTCTCATTGACAGCCGAGATTGTCTCTCACATTAAAATAATTCTTGAAAGCAAAACCAGTAATAACATATTATAAGATATCAAAAACCCATCAATGTCGACAGGAGAATCATCCACTTTTTCTTAATTCATGAGAAGTTTTGAGATATGGAAATAGAGGTTTTTACTGAACACTGATTATGTGATTATTTCTATGGTAGAGGTTTATTCAGACAGTTCAGCTAACCATGGAAGACAAGCAGCCTTTTACCATTCTACTGCATAGCAACTAGGGTTGCAAATTTGAAGACATTTCCTTACTCGATCATCGACAACGTTAACGATCAATTACTCAACCAAAACCGATAACATTTTGCCTATGACAGAAAAATACTAAATGCGTGTTTTTCAATCAAATCTTTATTTTCACACCAAGATATTAATATATCCTGACAATCAGTTGTTAAACATGAATGGTGAATGACTGTTGGGTTGCGAGGCCCATTTGCTTCTGTTTCTCCTGTAGCACTTTCGTTGCCACGGTGCTATGATTGAAGTGGCTAACCAGTTTGGCAGCAGCAGAGATTACCCGATACAGGTATAGTGCAAATCCCTCATTAATGGCCAGCTGGAGGGTGTGATCGAAGCAGGCAACAGAGACCCAGCTGACTCTGGTGGGACTGTTGGCAGCGATGATGTTGGCCGCGTTGTCATGGACGCATCCAATGACTCGGCCTTCAAGTCCAAATTGCTGTACAGCTTCGTTCAGCTTCTCTGCGAGAAGGTCCGCTGTATGCCGGCATGGCAGGCTTTGAGTGAGCAGAACCGCCAAGTTAATTTGCCAGTCATCGCCGACGTAGTGGCAGGTGATGGTGAGGTAGCTCTCTGCTGTTAAGGTGGTCCAGCAGTCCGTTGTTACAGCAACCTTGTCAGCTGTGGCTAGCAGCTCGGCCTTTAGTTCTTTGTAGCGAGATTCTATGCGCCCGGTAACGGTGGCTCGTGACGGAATTCTATATGCTGGTTCGATCAAATTAATCAGATCTCGAAAACCTTTGCCATTAACAATACTTATGGGCAGCATATCCTTCTCAATCAATTTGCAGATTCCTTGGGTAATTTTCTCAGCACGTTGTCCATCGCAGCTCTTCCGTGCTAACACTGAGGTGATGGTAGG
>OMLI01090912.1:0-11510 GCA_900302605.1 Rondeletia loricata | reverse complement strand
TTGATATTGTCCCTACTCGTCTCCTAAAAGAGACCATTGACATAGTTGGACCCAGCATTCTCGCCATTATAAACAGCTCTAAGACCACTGGCCCTGTTCCACCCTGCTTCAAGCACGCTGTGGTCCAGCCCCTTCTGAAAAAAACCTAATCTAGATCCGGCGGTGCCCAGCAACTTCAGGCCCATTTCGAAACTACCCTTCCTATCTAAGGTTCTGGAAAAGGTCATTCTGTCCCAACTGTTGCCTTATCTAGACCAAAACGAACTTCTAGATACGTTTCAGTCAGGCTTTAGGGCAGCTCATAGCACTGAGTCTGCATTACTGAAAGTCTACAATGACCTGCTCCTCACTGCTGACTCCGGTAACTCTGCTGTTCTGCTACTCCTAGACCTTAGTGCCGCCTTCGACACTGTGGATCATGCCATCCTTATAGACCGTCTTGAGCATGGGCTTGGAGTTGGAGGGACTGCTTTGGGCTGGTTTGCCTCATATCTCAGAGACAGAACTTTTTCTGTAAATATCTCCTTAAGCCAATATCTCCATCCTGGCTCCCATCCTCTTTTCCGTTTATATGCTGCCATTAGGAAAAATCATCCAAAAACACATCTCCTACCATTGTTATGCAGATGACACCCAGCTCTATCTTCCCCTGAAACCTACCAATAACTCCAATTTGAACTGCCTCAGAGAATGCCTCGAGGACATTAAATCCTGGATGGCTCATAATTTCCTCCAACTCAACGAAAATAACACTGAAGTCACCTCCCGGCTTGACTACTGTAATTCCATCTACACTGGTATCAGCCAGTCATCCATGGCTCGCCTACAACTGGTCCAGAATGCTGGAGCCAGGCTTCTGACTGGCACCAGGAAGAGAGACCATATCAGTCCCGTTCTGGCCTCCCTCAACTGGCTTCCAGTAGAATTTAGAATCAAGTTTAAGGTTCTCCTGTTTTTAAAGCCCTGAATGGTTTGGCCCCCTCCTACATCACAGATCTCCTTAGCCCCTGCACAGCCTCCAGGTCTCTTAGGTCATCTGACATGGGCCTCCTGGTCGTCCCATGCTCCAGGCTCAAACTCAGAGGCGACCGCGCTTTCGCAGCGCAGTCGCAGCACCAAAAATGTGGAATAGCCTTCCCCAATCCCCAGCCAATTAGATCTGCCCCCTCTGCCGAATCCTTTAAATCTCGGCTAAGACTTCATAAATCGCTCTGGGTACCTGTATACATATTGTGTACATACTCTATCATTGATGTTATGTCTTCGTGCTGTTATTTGTCTTACTGTTTTCCATGTATTTTAAACACTGTACAGCACTTTGGTTAGCTCCTTGGGTTTTTAAATGTGCTTTATAAATAAACTGACTTGACTTGACTTGGAAAGTAAAAATTATTGCACAAATTACCACACAATTTATTTTTCTTCTTCTGCTTCTAGTCGCACTATTTCTAATTTCCTCCTGTCATGAAAATGCAGTTGTGCAATCAAAAGAGGAAGGTTTTGAATGCATTCTCAGCCCAAATGACAGGTGTTGCTTTGCTAAATCAGGAAGTGATGAATTGTAAAATGTTGACCTTATGACATTGTATCCAGATTATTTTAGCGAGTTTTATTTGTGAAAGCTTTTTACATAACACAGAGGTTGGGGGGTAATTAATTAATTAAACGAGGTCCCCACATAATACTAACCCTATGCGAATAGTTATTTAGATGGTTCAATCAATGTTTGTGATAATTAACAAGTCTCTCCCAAAGATAGAAGCAAGAGGGCCTAGACTATTATCTGTCACATCATCAAATATATTTTCTAAAACTGCTCTACTGACAGTGAATTAGAGACTGAATTTGTTGGCATTGTTACAGTAACCCAGACATCCCATGTGGACAGAACTGATTTCACACTGAGATCAGAGGGATAATTCAGGGCGACATGCACTGACTGCCACCACAATTAAAACCAAATACTCAAACATTCTTATTAGCTCCAACACCTCCATTATTGCCACCCTAGTCTTTATTTTTGTCCCTGCTGTTTGGCCCATATCATGACGCAAGAAGATAATGTCAAATATAAGTAATATATCAACAACAGTAACAATCTGTCCCTGAAAAAGTCACATTTTGTAGAAGTCCTTGATTTTACCATCCAAAAAATAGGGTATTATTTTTCCAGTATGCCTACAAACATTTTGAAACCTCAAGAGTTGTTGGCTTTAGGAATCACTAGCTGAATGTAGTTGGTGGATCTTGTTTTGTAGATGGGGTCGGATGTTTTGAGGATGGATGAGAGGTACCGGGGGGGTCAGGCCAAGCAGGGATTTGTAGATGAAGGTAATCCAGTGAAGTTTCCGTCTGATGTGTAATGATGTCCAGTTTACCGAGGCGTAGAGGCTGCAGTGGTGTGTCCTATAATGGCCGTTGGTGGCTGAGTGGTGTAAGGTATCAAGCCTGTCAAGCGCAGCCTTGGGGGCGGATCTATAGATTATGTCACCATAGTCCAGGATAGGAAGGATTGTCAAACAAATCTATTACAGTTTATTCTTGTTTCCTTTTCTCCTCCCTCGCTCTTGTATTTGAATTTTCATCCTCTCATAGCTTATCGGTCTTTTCATTTCATCACTCCTTGCATCTTGCATATTTAGAAGCCTACACCACACACCCATCACTTTAAATTTTCTTTTTTATTCATCACGCCATTGTAGCTAACGCTATAATACCTATTTTGCAAACTAATTGACACTACCTGCTATCTAGCTAAGAAAGATAAGTATGATGCAAATTTAGCCACACATTTAGCTCATCCACTGTTTTATCTGTATCTAATAAGATACAAAATAATCTGATTGAAGACGTTATCATTAACAACATAAAACAGGAGATTTCTGAAGCACCCTTTGTTGCTTTGTTGGTTGATGAATCAACAGACATAAATAAAGCCCAGGCATCAGTCGTATTGGACTGAGAGGTGAAAGAAGCATTTTTAGGATCTGACCATGTGAGTAGTGAAAGGACTGTGAAGGCTCTCGCTACCCATGTTTTGGGCACTTTGGAGAAATTTAAATGGAGTTCAGGCTAAGATCAGAGAAACAATTCCAGAGGCTATTTTCACTCATTGTTATGCCCATAAATTTAATCTCATACTCTCACAATCAGCTAAATCTATTTCAGAATGTCAGGTCTTTTTCAAAACAGTAGAAGGGCTATCTAAGGGCTCGTCTGCCTCGCTGACTGCAAGCAGTTTAATCAAATGTCAAAAGTTTGACAACGAAAACTAAACATTTGGGCCTCTAAAGGCCTATGCAAATATGGACAACAAAGAAAGGAAATCATTTGAACAGCTTTCTCGGGAGTATGGACTCCCTAAGTCACATTTGTATAAGTACTTGCAGATGAGAAACTATCTTTAATGCAACAAAAAAGAAGACCATCCAAGAGCTGAGTCACTTGATACAATACCTTCTAAAAGTTTATGATGAGGGAGATGAAGGTTTATTAACGAAGACAGTGAAAATGATAGGTCATTATGTAAAACAATTAAGTCTCAGAGTTAAGCAGAAATGTGAAAATGAATTACAACTCAGTATAACTGAGGAAGAATGGAAGCAGATATGCAAAAATGCACATAGGACAACAAACTATACGTACTGGAAAGAATATGATTGGAAAATTGTAATCCACTATTTTAGAACACCAGTGATACAACAAATACACACCAAATATAACATCTAGCTGTTGGAGAAAATGTGGGGAGTAAACAGCTACACTATCCAAAAACTAACCAAACATACTGGGAGAACACTATAGGTGGCTGATTGGCCACGTGGTGTTGCGATAATCGGCTAAAATGCTTAAAAGTGGCTAGAATTTGAACAGGCATATCTCATGTCCCATTTCAGGTACAGTCATGAAAATGTCTGCATCTCCTGATGTGAAACAAGTTGGTAATGGGGCATGGAAGAAATGTACCGGTACTTTTGGTGAAAATCCGACATGTGGAACTGGCATATCTTGACAATTGGTGGAGGTATGCGCTCTACTGAGTGCCATCTAGTTTCTACAATTTGTATAGCTTACTTTTATATTTTATATGTGTGCTTATATTCTATTTCCTTTTCCCTGCTGAACCCTATTACTTTCGGCTGCTGCAATGACCTAACCATTTCAATATATCACGGCCTGTCATGGATTAATTACTTGTCTTTACCTACAGTGAGAGCAATGTGTCCAGTCGAATCCAATGGTGAATAGGGGCAATATGCCCCTGCACTGCACTCATGTTAACGTTCTGAGTGTTCGTCAGTTTTACAAATCTCCAATAAATAAGTGACGATTTACTGTTTACAAACACCTTACAAACACATGCTTTGGAGCAAATTGTAGAACTTAAATGTTCACTTTCGTTTTCACAACGGGAGGCTCTGTCGGATTGGGTGCAATGCTACTGGTCTGTGTATCTCAAAATGACAGTTGCACAGCCAGCTCTCCATAATGTGATGTGAATTTGACAAACTTGAGATTAAATTTTTTATAAATCTTCCTGGGCAGGAACAAATCTTCCTGGGCGGGCCGCCCAGATAAAGCCTATGTATGGGAAATACCGAATCCCATTCTTCTGCTTCTTCCAATATGATTTGACCGCAGCCAGCAGCATAAACAAGGAAGTGTGTGAGTATTGCCAAAAGGCATCAAATGGACTATTATAACTGAAATGTCATACGGTAATTGTTCAATCACAGCTATTTAATGGCTCACTCTCACTGAAGCCTCACCTCCTGGAGGTGTTGCAGCTATCTTCTCTGAACTACTAGGGTGTCGGCAGATTTATTTTGTCGATTTCTTGACTTTTGAATACCGTGCTGCTGTTATGGGGTGTGATGTTCATGTTTTACCTCTGATTGTGTGTCGTCCATCTAAATATTGCTCTGGAGTTTGCAGACCTACTGTCCAAAATCTGTACAGACTATGAAAAGGTGGTTAAAAGGTGGTTGAACTTACTTGAACTGGCTACACAATCTCTCACTCTGTTTATCTATTCTTTCTTTCTTACATATTTTCTCTCCTGTTTTTTTATTTTCTATTTTCAATCCTGTTTCTCTGTGTGTTTGTACTATATGTATGTGAATTGATGCATTCAACTGTGTTGTGTGTGTGTGTCTGTGCGTGCATGTGTGCGTATATGCATGTGCATGTTACTGTGACTGCTTGTGGGGGCGTGCTTATACCAATTGACAGGCTAATGCCTAATGGGGATGGTGATGTGAGACGAGGTGTCAGAACAACATCCAGAGGCATCCTCATTTCCCCAGATGTTTTGCAGAACTCAATGGGCTTGTGGCCCTGCTAAATGGCCTTGAGGGTGGCCTCAACCTCTCATCCAGCAACGAGACATTTTTTATTTGACAGACCTCAGGCATAGAACCTCCCTTTGAGAGCAAATTGTGTAAAACACTGAAGTGAGGTGCTCATTACTGGGTGCAGGTAAGTCTCTGCTTGTCACCCAGGACCTGAGTCCTTGGAGCTTAAACACAGTTGTGAGAAAAGCTGGTTGGGGTTTTATTTTATATTAATTTAAATATTTCAAATAAAGGGAACTTGAACTGTGGCAAATTAACTCTCCAATAGTTTAACTTTTTAGAATATCTTCCACATATGCGTTTGTTAATTTGGTCATGGCTCTGTGTGTGTGTGTGTGTGCGCGTGTGTTCATGTGTTTGTGCATAATCTTTCAAGACAGAATTACACATGCTCAACTTGATGGTACTTAAAAAAGTGAAAATTAATCATCCCACCTATTTACCCCACATTGGGCCAGGTGAGGTGAAACAATTTGGCTAATTTTGGCCTGATGGAAAGATCGCCTCTTGGGGCCCAAATGGAGTCTGCTATCTGCTGTTCAGCTAACCATTAAAAGTTCCCTGTGTCCTGCTGATGTTTATAAGACTAAAGTTGTTTTTCATCTCCTCTTCTCATTATGGATGCAAATATACTAGCTGCCATGCTCATTCGCAAGCAACATATGAACATATATAATTTATATACAGGGCGCGATTTGTAAAGAAAGCAGAGGTGGGGATATTTTTGGAATGCATTTTTACCATGTGATCTCTTACACAAGGAGGTATGAAAAAGAAAAATACAAGGGCAAACCCCTATCATATATGTATTATTTTTCCCTCCAAACAAATATATCCATACAAGCTGGAAAAAAAACAATATTTTATGTACAAACTTAAAGTTGTGTTTGAAGGCTGACAGAGAGAGAGAGAGAGACAGAGAGAGATAGGAGAATGCCTTGAGAATGTGCGTACCTCCATGCAAGCTGCACACCATGCGTACACTATGTGTCAGCTGAGCTGAGTGTGATATAGCAATGTGGCAAAGAGAAGGAAAATATCAGAGGGAATTTGGGCGACATTTTATTTTGAGCCTTAACCTTTTCAGCACATCATAGTAGCCTATTAGGTCTCAATAGTTAAATATAATAACATTTAAAGATGTGTGTGTTAACATCCTTTTTCTGCAAGCCTGATTTTTATTCTAGTAAATAGGTTTACATATTGTCACCATATCGTACAGTAATGTGGGCATAAGAATAACGCACATCAGAAATCATAAATTAGACCTACTCATGTGTGATCAATCAATAGGTCATTATGTGTATGTGTGTAACGGCTGTGCGTAACGATACAGTGGCTGCTTTGGCACTGTTAGAGGACGCTTAACCTACACAGTTTTATGCATCTGGCCTCAGGTGATGGACAGATATTGTGCGCTAGTCAGCATGTGTTTGTGGGCAGCAACAATTCTGACTTTAATATGCCAAATACGGTAATGGCACTGAATAAGAAAAAGGCCGGTTAGCCAATCTAATGTATTTTATTCACTGACAGAATAAAACATAACAGAGAGGGGGAAAAGCGGAAATTAAATGTAATGATCAGAGGTAGGGAAATCCCTCCTGGCAAATCGCACCATATATATATGAATCATCCCTATATATCAGCAATGACTTGCAGAAATGTGCAATCATCAATCATTGGGTGCTTGCAAATGTGTGTTATTGTGACTGCTTGTGGGGACATGTGACATTTTAGGTTTTCTATGTGTGGGATATTAATATTGATAATGCAGCTACCTCTGTGATCTTGTGCTAAGTGTGGTAAAGGTCACCTAGTCACATCAAGACAGCTGCCAGGCATCTTTGCTAGATGAGGCAGCTGACAAGCAGACATAATAGGAAAACCAACCACGATGTGCTCTTAAGTACTTGAATTAGAATTTTGGTGAATTTTTTTTTTTTAAATGCTAACATTTAGGACACATTGTCAGGCTTTGTTGCATGTGATGCCAGATAGTAGGGTTTAACAGCTATTCTCATCACCCATCTCTTTTCTGATATATTTTGGATAGCATTGTTTAAAGGTGGATGAAACCCTAAACTCACTTTTTTCAGCTGTTAATCAATCAGGGCAATTTTATTATGAAACACATCCATCCTTGTTGTAATCTTGACAATACATCACATTATGTTGTTTTCCTGGATTTTATGTGCAAATCTCGGCTTTTTGACACCAACTAGTGGTGGAAAAAATATTCGCTGCTTGCATGTAATGTAATTTAAGGGTCATGAAGGAAGGAATAGCGCAGGTCCTTGCCTAACTATGAAAATATTGCGAAGTTTGATTCTGTGCAGATCAGAACAGCGCGGGTTATGCGCATTAGTGACAGACAGACAGACAGGGGCGAACACATACGCTTTGCGCAGCACTTGTGTAATGATGACGTGTTAGTGGGTATTCCACATTCATCCATCATCAAGTTACCATCCCTAACTCCAAAGGCCAGCCTTGACAATTTTCTGCCATTTTAAATTTGATCCTCCAAACCATTGGGCTGTGAAACGCAAAAAAAATGGATAGTGGAGACGCAAACAAGAAGTGAGGCATAATTCCTAAACACTTGGGGCTAGAGCAACCAAATTTCACATACATGTTTGGGATGGACCCAGAAGTGTGCCACCATCAGGCTAACCTTGCAATAGCACCTATTTATTATTTCGCCCAAAAAATTGCCCCAATCTCCACCAAATTTTAGACACAGCATATTTCAACTGCCTACGTCATCTTTGTATCACATAATTTTGATACTTGTCACTGTGGCCATGATGCACAAAATAATTTGACAGGTGAAGACACGCAAACAAGAAGGGATGCAAAATGCATTTTCTGTTATACAGTAGACATTGAGAGAGTAAAAAGGGTAACAGCTGGAGATAGATCACAGTAAAGTGCTGTACCCAGAAATCAAACCCAATCCCACACGGAATTCATACTAAGATTTGAAAATTGACATCCCAACACCCTATGATTTTGTCTACCTTCTCTTCTTCTGTGTTGCCAGGAGGCACCATTTCTAATGTATAGGCACAAACACATGAACTAACACATCAGAGATGCATCTTTGACCTGGACTATACACATGTGGCTCCTGTGCCTCAAGAGACATTTCAGTTTTTGAAAGCAGGAGGATCATACAAAGTCCAATGCAAAAACATAAATATAAGATTGAAAGGCTTAAAAAAATGAACGTGTACTCACTGTCAGAATCATTATCACACCTTATTTCAGTATAATATAACATACAATAATATATATATATAATATAATAATGTCTGTAGTGTACACACTCTTTGATTTTAAGATTCAGATAACTTTCCAGCCATTGCCTGAAGTCCAAAATATATTGGTTTAGTTACTGAATTTTTTGTGAACTGGCTGACTAAGTCAACCATTTTGCTCCTAATTTGGCCCCAGAGCTGTGATGGTGGTGATAATAAGCACATAGAGATAATAAAACACACTCTTATGGAATGATCGTTTGGGCTTTTAAGTACCCTGGAAAAACCAGCTGATGAATTTTAAAATGTTAATCTTTAAAGAAGCAGCAGGAGTGCACTCGTCAGTAAAATGAGGGCTGCCAGGGATCTGCAGCAGGATAATTAATTGTTGAGTCTTTACTGTGGGGATGCATCTACCGAGACCCAGTGCTGATATCATACAGCTGTTAACTTTTGAGCCAATTCAATATTTTTTTTTTTTTCATTTTCTGACTCCCCCCTTGTTGTATAGGCACTGTGTGTCTGTTGTATATCTGTTTGTGTGTGTGTGTGTGTGTGTGTGTGCGTGCGTGCGCATGTGTAATTATGTGTCCATATGTGCATACTTGCATGCGTGTATTGAAAGCGCCCCCTGAAGACCTTGTGTATGGAAGCCAGATGTTGTAGCTGGAATATACAACCCTGTTGACAAAAAAGCAATGTAGAGCAATGCAGACTTCTAAGTATGTTAGTTATAAATATTCATGAGCTACACTTAATTTTATGTATTTTGGAATTTGAGTTCCCCAACTGAAAGCCAAAGAGAGCAATACCACATGTATACTGTATTTCCTCCCTTGCTTCGTATTTTGGCGACCCCATGACCTTTAGTGACTTGGAGAGTTGACCCCTCCCTTTTAAACCATTCCAAATAATTAGTTTATTTGAATGTATTTAGCATTTGTCATATGCATGCACAAAATTGTCAGGATGAACATAACTACTGTAAATAATTATGTGGCATGTATTTTGATCTTGGTTAAACACCTACTGTATATTCTTAGAATTGAGCTATGCCTTAGGGATTTCGCTATTTAGCTGCCTCAGGATTTAGTATTTTCTTCCTGATGAAAGCAAATTTGAGTATTTTTCTTTCCCCATACGGACAAAAATCCACTATTGAAATTCTGAAAATCAAAACACCTCAACAGCGACCCTCAAAGGCAAGAGGGAAAGGGTAGTAATGCAGAGGGACTGTGAGGAGCATAAACCCTGGTGTCCTCCGTTTGGGCGGGTCTTATATCAGTTTAATGGGTTTCATTTTCTTCCATGTTGGCCTGTGATTGGCCAATATACGCAATATGTCGCCTCAACGGAGGATATCCTCCTTTACCAATCAATAATCAGAATATAATATTGACATCATGTATGTCCAATCAATGTGTAGGATTTTCTAGCTGTCTGACATCTTCTTCTGTAGTTGTAGTGGGTGTGGCCATATAGGTGACAGTTAGGAGAACAATAGAGAATAGGATTCAAAGTGCAAATTGCGAATAGAGTTTTTCAAACATAAATCTCAAACTCCCGGTGGGAATATTGTTTTGGCACCTGCTGCCCAGCTAACACTGAGTGCTGCTAACAACACTAATGTCGGGGAGGCATAGAGAGAATGGGGAAGAGAGTGTTGTCAATAGGGCTGCAACAACTAATCGATGACGTCGACAAAAATCTACAATAAAATTTGTTGGCAACGAATTTCTTTATCGAATAGTTGAGGCTACTTTTTAAAGTTATATATATTCCCCTACATGTTATGTAGCCAACATGTTATTCATAAGTTCCACACTGAATTATTTCATATTTGTCAATAAACTGCACCACAGTGTAACGTACAAAAGTAATGCAAATTGTCCATGTGGATGTTTAATATCAGCATGAATAATTAAGTCAATCTACACAATTAGATAAATATAGAGGGAATGGATGAATAAATAGATACATTTACGCCCACTTTTACAGACCGGAAGGCGGCGCAGGTTTTTTAAACCGAGTGGTTCATCTTCTGAAACGGAGACAGTACATAAGATTGCTAACGTTAGCTAACTAACAATAGCTTGCTAGATAAGCATTCCCTAACCAAGTCTGTCTTATCTATGGACTGTCTCTGTCCCTCCCTACTGATGCACCATACCATTAATGGCAAAACTGTTCTAGATATTTACATATATAAATAATCCTAATAATGTATGAATAATCCTGGAAACGAAATTGTTTAAAAAAAATCGGATTAATCGAAAAAATTATCGACAGATTAATCGATTATCAAAATAGTTGTTCGTTGCAGCCCTAGTTGTCAACCCCATTCCATACTTTGGTTTATGCTGAAAAAGTGCAGATCAAGGCCACAGGTAAAGCTTACAATGAAAGATGCTAGATCAGGTCTTCAGGAAATTTCCACTGTGAATATTACATTACATTTACACTAGATCCCTTGGCCATGTGATCTCCTCTCATGGCTTCTCCTATCACTGTTATGCTGATGACACTCAACTCTACCTCTCCTTCCCTCCCTCAGAAACACAAATTGATGGTCGCATCTCCGCATGTCTGAAAGACATTAGTGCCTGGATGTCTGTGCACCACCTCAAGCTCAACCTTGACAAGACAGAGCTACTCTTTCTCCCTGGAAAGAACTGTCCCCACACAGACCTCTCCATTACCATTGAGAACACCACTGTGTTGTCTTCTCCGACTGCCAAGAGCCTTGGGGTGATCCTGGACAACCAGCTGTCCTGCTCTGCCAACATTGCTGCGACAACCCGCTCCTGTAGATTCTCCCTCTACAACATCCGCAGAATTCGTCCGTTCCTCACAAGAGAAGCGGCGCAAATCCTGGTCCAGGCGCTTGTCATCT
>OMLI01090910.1:0-10444 GCA_900302605.1 Rondeletia loricata | reverse complement strand
TTCCATTCCAAACCACATACAGTAGAGTAGAAGTATGTGTGTGTGTATGTGTGTGTGTGTGTGTGTGTGTGTGTGTGTGTGTGTGTGTGTGTGTGTGTGTGTGTGTGTGTGTGTGTGTGTGTGTGTAATCTATTGGGCGCTCTTGCCACAGCTGTCACAACCCAAGCTTATCGGAGCTGTCAGTCCTGACTGGTGTCGTTGTCTAAGTTACCTGAGTAGCCTGGAAGTCTTTCTCTGGCGATACAGACTGGCCTTCCTCCTATCCACGTGGATTTCCAGAAATTGGAATGTAACCGGACCAATCAGGGACTGTGTTCTAACTGCTGTTCTGTCCCCCAGTTGAACGCAGCCCCTGATTGGTTCCCGTAGTGGATGACGTGAACTACAGGTGTGTGGCAAAACAGTAATAATGGCGTCTCCCGAAGCAACGAGCAGTAACATTAACGTTAGTTGAATAAACACAGCCATAAGTGCAGTTATAGCAGAAATAGACTCAATAACAACAATTCAACAAGAACAACAGTATGCACTATTTGACTTTCTCGGCGGAAAATACTTTTTTTAACCGTTCTTGGCAAAAGTTTGATTTATCAACTTGCTCCGTTGGTGAAGAAGGAGACACTGATTGGCTGAAGGAGTTTGTCTGTCAAGGCATTTTGGGCAGAAGTTCTCAAATGGCTCCCATGTAGAATTACTTAAAACGTCAGCAAAGAAACAATACTTCTGTTTGAGTACTAATAATGAGACTGAAAGTACTCTGTTCCAGTAGACTGGCTGTGAGGACTGACACTGTAGCTTCCTGTGGTATTTCTAAAAGACCACCATTTCACTGTTTAAAAGAGCAAATCCCTCACAGTCTCACCAGCTCTCTATGGGAGTCTCTCTTTTTTCTTTTTTCTCTTCATTCCTCTTCCTCTTTCTTCCTTCTCTCTCCCTCTTTGCCAGCCATCTTAAAAGGTCATCCCCACCTGGTGCGGCACGCAAAGTGAACTGTCAAATCCCATCTGTCTGTGTGTGTGTGAGTGTGTGTGTGTGTGCGTGTGTGTGTGTGTGTGTGTGTATGGTAGGGCATTTAGAGCATTCCATAAAAAGGTAAATAGATTCATAGAATATTTTTATTTCAGTGCTTAATGCTGCAGGAGATGGTTTAATTCTTGATCAACATATAGATGCAGTGTACATTTTGTGTCGTGGCGTACTTTTTTTATTATCATCGTCTAATTCATTGACTACTCTACTCTACTTTAGAGTTTAGTTCCAAAATGAGATATTCACCATTAGAAAAATATCTCAAACACGGACAGCTATTCTTAAAAAATTACTGAAGAATCTTTAAAAATCTAAACAAATGTGGGTACCTTTCGACATTATAGTTTAATTGGATTCACTCAGCATAAGCATACATCGCAAGATCCCAGTAAAAAGAAAGCTATGCTGTTATGTATCTTTTTGAGATGAGTTGGTTGTACTGTCATATCTGTTGTCACCCTGAGGGGAGGGCAGTAGACAGTCAATTTAGCTCTGGGCTTATACAGTAGATATACAACAAATGCAAGACACAAGCCCCCGTCTCTTGCTTGCCATAACACACTATAGTCACAGTCAACAGATACACACGGCACGCACACACACACACACACACACACACAACACACACGGCTGTTGAACTTTATCTTCAGAGATCTTCCCTCCAAACCAATTTAAGCTGTTTGATGAATAAGGAAAGTGTACATTAATTAAAGGGCCTCCATGCGTGTGTGTGCGTGTGTGTGTGTGTGTGTGTGTGTGTGTGTGTGTGTGTGTGTGTGTGTGTGTGTGTGTGTGTGTGTGTGCGCACCTGCACACGTGTGTACATGTGTGTGAGACGTGATTAATCCTCATGGCCCAATGACTAGTTTACCTACACACACACACACACACACACACACACACACACACACACACACACACACACACACACACACACACACACACACACACAGACTCACTGTGTGCTGCTGCTGTAATGAAACATGGAGGTCAGGTGGCGTAAATAGTTGTTAGCGAGTAATTTATAGAGGTTGATGGTGAAATAATGAGTTAGATGAACCTGAGATGCAGGACAACGGTTATGCAGTTAGAGGATATTATGGGAGGTGGTGTTGGTAGAGTTGGTTGGCTAGATAACTGTGTTTGTGTGTGTTACTCCCATCGCTACTCTGTTTCTAAATATCATCTGCGGCGGCATTTATTATGACGGGTCTTCTGTTATTTAGCCTCCGACACACAATCAGCCTTGACCTTTATAGACTGGCTTTATTCTAGCCTTGAACACACCCCTCCCCTCCAACACACACATGCACATTAATGCATACAAACACATGCACAAACACACACACACACACACACACACACACACACACACACACACACACACACACACACACACACACACACACACACACACACACACACACTCACAGTTAAAGACACACTCACAAACATGCACATAAACACACATACTGTTCATTCCATCCACCACCTGGTGTAATAAGTAGAAATGTGTCAATTTTCTTGTCAAATGTGTGAGACGTTCCCTAGTGAGAAGCTGCAAGTGGACTGATGATTTCCCAAAATATCAGGTGCATGGTCCTCCACGCCCAGCTTCTGTCCAATAAACAGGGTTTCTTAAATTGTAGCTTGGGACATTTGTGACATTATGGGAATTTTCCCCCTGTTTTTCATAGATTATTAATCTTTGCATTCAGAGCTTTGAAATAGTATATTTCATAGTAGGGGTCAATTTCTTTTTTTTTAAAGGGACTTTTTATCACATTTAGGCAAAATGTGTCTCGTGTCAAAATCAAATGAGCCCAGTTCATGGCATTTAGTCACATTTGTTTATTTTCAAGCAAAAGTCACTGGTTACTGCTGGCCTCTGCCAAGCTGATTTGTGCTGCACATTATTTCGCAAGCTAAACTAACTTACTTTCATTGACAAGCGGCTGGGTCTGGATGGGCTTGACCTTTATCTCCAAACCCCCAAATCCATACACGCTCAGAAAGCATCAGTACATCACTATTTCTGTTCTCACTGGCGCAGCACACTGAGTTCAGTCCTTGGTCATTTGCACCTCGCTCCCGTTTTAGCTTGAATGCAGCCTTATTATACACCCACCCCTAATGCTTCTCCAGTCCTTGATTCCCTGGCCCCCTGCAGTATTACCCCGGCCTTCAACCCCACAGCCCCATGCCCTCTGCTCCCAGCCTACCTATATCCATCACTCAGCCCTGTCCCATGGTCCATATTGCCTTGTCTCTCAACCTTCCCACCAAAGATGTTCTATATGACTACAGGGCTCAGTCCTGTCCACCCCCCTTACCTTCCAGAGGTATTTACACTGTGCTCACAACATTATAGCCACAAGAATTACATTGTGAAACACAAGGCTCAGAAAACAGCATATCGTCGCTGTCTAGTGAAAAATGGCAACTTTTCAGGAACTTTCAGCTTGACCTCTGCCCAGTAAAAACCTTGTGGCTAATGTTAATTAGCACCAGCGAGGCTATGAGCATAGACAATACACCGTACTTCTGGAACTGTAGAGGGGCGGGCCTGTCTGAATATTGCTCTAACACAGCATGCTGTGTGTCATCCGTATCACTCCTTCGGGTGCGGTGCGGTGCGTTGCGTATCACTCCTCTGCCTCGGTAAGTCCCCTCCCGTCTGTTGCGGCCTAAAAAATACGATTTGTGCCATCAAAGGCAAAGAAGGCTTATTTGTTTATTTATTTATTTATTTATTTATTTATTTATTTATTTGTTTGTTTATTTATTTATTTGTTTGTTTATTTTCGATTTCACAGTTACTAACGGTATGGCTCGGTCTCAGGTCTCCATGTGACGGAACTTGTTCTGCTGTAGGAATCAGGACACACGACAGCTTGAAGCGCTTCTCTATCATGTTCTCCATCATGTTCTCCATCCCGTTCTCCATCATGTTCTCCATCATGTTCTCCATCATGTTCTCCATCATGTTCTCCATTCTGTTCTCCATCATGTTCTCCATCATGTTCTCCATCCCCTCGCCCAACACTGATCACGACCTTGGTTTCCATTCAGCCAGGCTGCATCTGGAAGGTCGGTTTTGGACCCGCCGTGAGGTTGAGGTGTCCCGGTCTGTTCCAGACAGGACTCTTTGGCATTAAAGAGACAGACAGTGTCTCTGTGTCAGGGCTGTGGACATGCTGTCACGACATGTTTACCTCACTGGAGGCTGACAGGCTGCTGGGAGGCAGCAAGGGCAAACTGCATTGGATTTAAATTATGATCTAATAATACATTTTTAAAACATGTTGCAGTGTTGATTGATCTGGCTCTGGTCACAACTATCTCAAAGTGTTAAATGAAGTCGGATGCTTTTTACTCTCACAGTTAAATGAACTGTGTGATCTAATGAAAACGGTATAAGCCTCAATAACTCTAATATGTCACTCTCGATATCCAATGGGGAGAATAGTGACATTTTTTATTTCATTAGATTTTTTGTGATTAAACTTTTCATTGAAGTTCATCTTGCAGCCGGAGGAACGGCAGGGAATTTAATGTGAGTAAAATAATTATTAAAACGATCCGATTGGTTTCGTCGTTGCAATACGTTGAAGAAATAGTTTTTGAATATGTGAAGAAAAGATGGATTATTTGACTTTGACGTTTATCCGTTCATAATCTGCAGTCTCTCCAATGTTTTCTGTCAAACGAAAAGGCAACAGGCTAAAATGCCACAGATTGTTGCATAAAATATGAGTTAGCAACAGTCTACCTAATATAGCCCAATCTAGTACACGATCAGTTTCATGTAATGGGTCTATAATAACTATTTCCGTATGGGTTAATACACGATAGACTATATTCCGATTTAGATAGGCCTAGTAAAAACTCATTAGGTCTATATATTGGTCATATACATCCCAACACCTCCAATAAGTAAATAAATAAGTCAATACAAATGTATTCAAACAAACAAATAAACAAACCAATACCTCAATAAATCAGTAGGTCTCTCTGTCTTTCTCTCTCTTCTTATATGAATTAGAGCCAACACCACTGACCCGTCTCCCTCTCATGTTACAATAGCCTGGCCTATATTTCCTGAAAATTATGGCTAGATCATTTCAACTTCAATGATTTTGCAATAAAAGTTTCACCCAATTCAAGTGTTATGTGCGCTTTTCAAAAAAGAGAATAATTCAGAATGTGTTAAAAATGACAAATCAAAGCGTGACTTTTTTTGTCCCAAAGCAGCTGGTTATTCTCAATTTAGATTTAAAAACAAATATTTGTTTGTTGTATATTTATACAGTTTCCAAGAATGAGCATGGGTGGGACTTTAGTCTAAATGAGTCCAAGTTTGATTTGATCGTTTTTATCATTAAGCTCTTAATAAAAAGGGTTAGCGCCAGAAAATGGTTATTTAGGCTTGTACCATAGTAGGACCCTTAATTACAGAACCCTTTTAGAAGCTTATAGTACCATGCTCAAATGGTTCAACGTAGAACCTTTATGGTGCTGAAAAGAACCTTTTGAGAATGTATGAAATGATCCAAACCAGCAAGGACTTTTCAAGAACCACCCTGGGTTCTTTATTCTGATTAATAATTTTTTTATTTGAATGAATCAGAGGGTTCTTTGAGTTATTATGATTCTAATATAGAACCACTACCTTAACCAAAGACCCCTTAAAGAACCCTCCCTTTTCCAGGTGTGTAATGTAGAGCAAAGATCAAGAAACAAACACCAGAAATGTATTTGGAGGCCATAATATTTAAAATAAAATCCCATCAGGCAGCATTCAGCTGATAGTTTGGTGACCTTCGACATTGACCAAATAATAATATCTCTAATATAATTTCCATAGCTTAGGGTTTGGTGAAGATGAGAGCCAGGCTTTGTGAATGGCTGAATGCTGCAGTCTCTATAACATTGTGTTGGTGCCCAGATGTGAGATGAGCTGGGAGACAAAGCAGAGGTCAGCCGGGACCGTCAGCTTCCTGTCCGCCTTACAAAACCTCTCTGAGGGGGAGGAAAGACGAGGGGAGCCCCGAGGTTAGGGGACACTTCCTATTCCCCTCTGTCTGCGCTGCTTACCGAGGGATGTGGGAATTAGTGCAGAGGCGCACAATAATAACCACACACTTGGTTTGAACTTATCAGCAGAGGGACATAAAGAAAAAGGAGGGTGAAGTATGACATCCAGTTGATGATCATAAGGCAAACAACCACCGATATGAACAAAAATCTATCATGTTTTCAGAAAAGCATGAGTTTATGCTTTGTATTGTATTTTATGCATTTTCCTCTCCTTAAAAGACCCTATCCTCATTTAACTTCCATCCGTTTGATACTACTTACTATGATGTATAGTTTGGATTGACCTCATAAATATTCATGTCAGCCTAAAAAGGTGGTAAACTGAACCTGGATGGGTTTACCCTCCACTACATCCCTTACTTAACACTGAGCTTTTGGGTGTTTTTGTGTTTTTGCTATTGTGAGCTTTTACACTTTTATGCTCCCTAACATTTGATTCTGTCATTTGGAGTAGGACTATTTTTTCATTAACTGCAAGGAAGCCAGACCAAATGTTTAAAATAGATTTTTTTCTGTGCTAACATGTACAGTATGGCCAAATTTTTATTCCACATCATTTTAAAGTCAGAGACAAACTCCCCTGCCTGTTCATTTTCTCACTGAGTTACAGGATTAGTTACTGGGTAACTATCCCAAAGGTTGTAATAGGTGGAAGACAACATCATAAACTTCCTAAATCTACAGCCCAAGTCCAGAAAAAAGTTGAATTTCAGTCCTACCTGGACATATTCCTTCTCTGCATGTCTTCCTCTCTCTGTACTTCCACTCAGGTGTGTTTTTCTTTGCTGGCTGGTGACAGGACATTCAAAAAGGCCATCAGCAGGCTTGTTGGTATCAGTTACTGGTTTAATCCCCATGATCGTCCTGCTGTGGATAAAACCAGTGTGAAAGCAGCCTGCAGGCCAGACTGACCGGCCTCCTTGGCTCCAGCGGGGCTCAGCAGCCCGGACCGTCGGTCGGTCCTGCATGAGTTCACAGCAGCACTGGGCGACAAAGGAAGGTTTTGGTCCATTGCTTTTTTTAATTTTGAAAGGCTGCCCTAACTGCCTTTCTCCTACTTAGAAAAAAGGATGCGACTCACACAGGGCTTCTCTACCAGGAGATAAACCAATGTTTTAGAAACGCCTGTCAGAAAGCCCAAAGCTGGCCTGCAAATTGGAAAAAGACTGTTTGTTGTATAGTCTTAACAAAATGGGTTTTGTATAGCAGAAAATTGTTCTTTAGGCTTGTACCATAGCAGAACCCTTTATGGTGCTGGAAAGAAGCCTTTTAGAGAGGTTCTCTATAGCACCATGCTCAAATGGTTCAACATAGAACCTTTATGGTGCTGAAAAGAACCATTTAAGAATGCATGAAATGATCCAAACCAGCAGAATTAAAATTAATTTTTAAGAACTACCCTGGGTTTGTTCTTCAAATTTACCAGTTTATTTTTATTTGAACAAATCAGAGGGTTCTTTGAGTCATTATGGTTCCATATAGAACCACTACCCTGACCAGAGAACCCTTGAAGAACCCTCCTTTTTCTGGGTGTATAGGTTACAGTGTAAGTGTTAATTCAAGTCTTTTTAGAGTGATAGGCTCAACTGTTATAAAATGGTGAAAAGAGTATGAAATAACTTGTGCAAATCAAATGCGAAACAACTAAAAAGCCTCAAATCAAAGTGTATGTTGGGTTCCAAGACAATGGATGTTATAAATTGCATTCAAAATTAACACATTTGTTTAATTACATAGTCACAATATGAATTAATCATTTGAAAACATTTGCAATTTAACCATTTTTAGATTGCAACGTAGAACAAGGCTTTAATTTATTACATTTATGAGTTGCCAAGTAATATACGAATAATCAGAGTGTTGTGCTGTAGGGTTTCACCAGTAATATGACCTTGACCTGATGCATAAAGACCATCTCCTTTTTCCTTTCTATTATCTTCTCCCTCACCATATTCTGTTATCAACTTTCACCAACCATCTGCCAAAGACTATTATTATTCCACTAAAATATCATAGTTTAAAATGCCCTAATTAAAACTGTGTTGCTCTCTCTTTTAATCTTATCTTGCTGATTGAATCTGGGTGTAAGTAAGTACCACTGTCTGTAAAACCCTAGGGAAGTTTTCTATTAGACGCTCTCTGGCTTCTTTCTCTCCACTTTGGCTCTTGGAGGTCATTCTCCCTTTTTCAATTAACACTGTTAATAATTAACTGTTATTAAAATGTACTGTTGCCCCATAATGATCTGACGACAACATTCGATCTTCAGAGAATACATTGGCAGCTTTGCTATGCTATAAAGTCTTGAGTCTCTTCACCAACAAGTGTGATAATTTCCATTTCCCCCAAACACACTCCTCTGAACATATTGTCACCCTCTTGATGAAGAAAATCCTCGAGATCCTAGTTTTTAAAATGTCTCCATCTTTGGTGCTAAGCACTCACTGCTGTGGTGTTTCTGCACTGCACTTCCCAGAGATCAGCTGTCAATCAAACAGTGTGGGAGCTTGGATTTCCTGTTGATGAAGTTTGAGTTTCTGTAGGTGTCGCTCTTTTCTTTGTCTGTTCAGCCATGGTGGCTATCGCTGCTCATGCTAACTACCCAGTTCCTCTTTTATATTCCAAACAAACCGGATCACGCATCACTTCCTGTGCACCAGAGGATTTCCCCCAGGAAAGACCTAACAGACACTGGGTGTTTACAATAGAAAATGTAAAAGCTTTCATGAACTGGATATTGGGTGAATCACTATTGTGTTATAGCGATCATATAGAGAGTAGCAAGACGCACATTAATTTATATGAAAATGTCAGAGATTATTACTTTAATGGCACAATGCTTTATTTCTGATAAATATGCTGCCTCCAATCAGGACAAATTGGCCTTGATGTTGTACATGCTGACCAGCAGTTAATAAGTCATTGGTGGTGTGATTCCCTATATTGTCATGAGAAGGTGGATGTAAATTGGATGAGCTGGTGTTAAGATGAAGACCAGATCGCTGCCATATTCTGCTGTGCTGGGGAGTGGGGGAGTGTCAGAGATGTTTATTTGAAATTTTTTGTGTTGAGGGAAATGTTCATTTTGCATTCTCAATTAGCCTTTTTTTTTTCTGAAGAAATTGTTTTTTTCTTTCTTTCTTGGTTGGTTGGTTTAAATTTCAGATAGCTGTCTTTCTGTGTGGTATGGGTGGTGTGCCTATACATAGTTTAGAGAACAGTTGCAGCCATTGAGGTTCATCTCATCCAGTACCATGATCTACTCATTTTTGACTGTGTTTACATGCATGGAGAATTCCCTTCTTTACCGTTCTTCCATTCTTATTAAAGCAACCTGGTTCGCATGTAAACATCATAACTGGGTTAGAATAACCTGGGTAAGCTCAAACTCTGATTATGAGAAACCTGGTTAAGATGCCTGGCTTACTCCCATATTAAACAGGTTACTGTGGCATGGAAACATCTTACTGCTATCACTTTTGGTTTTCACGGTCAAACTCAGACTCACACAGCATTATGGGTACATTTTGATGTCAACAAAACCGTGATGGTGAGCAGTACTTGCTATTACTATTAGTAGTAGTAGTTTATTGTCATTGTCACAAGTACAACGAAATTAAAAAGTGCCAACCGATCAGTGCATTAAAACATTAAAATCCGCCAAAAAAACAAAAGGCTATATAAAAGAAAAAGCATACATACATACAAACATATATACACATCTACACATAACCCACAGATCATCCCTTGGTAGCATTCAGTGTGGCCACCGCTGTGGGATAGAAGCTGTTTTTAAGTCTACAGGTCCTTGACTTAATCAGTCTGTACCGTCTGCCTGATGGCAACAGTTCGAATAGTGAGTGACCGGGGTGGGAAGTGTCCTTCATAATGTTCTCTATTTTTTTAATACAACGGGATCTATGTAGTTCGAACAATGTGGGGAGAGGGCAGCCCACGACCTTCTCTGCCGTGTCAATGACCCTCTGGAGCTGATTCCTCTGAGCCACTGTGCAGCTGGTGTACCACACACATATACAGTATGTTAATAACTCGCTATAGTGCACTGATAAAAGGACACCAGCAGTCTCTGTGTGATGTTATTCCCCCTGAGTACCCTCAGGAAGTACAGTCTCTGCTGGGCCTTTTTCAGCAGCTCAGAGGTGTTCACGCTCCAGGTCAGGCCCTCCTCAATGTGGACTCCAAGGAAGCGGAAGGAGGACACCCTCGCCACACAGTCTCCGTTTATGCATAATGGTGTAATGTCCGTTTTCTTCCTCCTGTAGTCTATGATGAGTTCCTGGGTCTTTGATGTATT
>OMLI01090909.1:0-10503 GCA_900302605.1 Rondeletia loricata | reverse complement strand
ACTACTTTCTGCCAAACTTGACTAAAGCCACACATCTAGTTAATGAACATGCTGTTTTGCCTCCATGTAAAGATGGTATTGCCTGTAGCCCTTTTTATTCAGCTGTACCTGTGGATTGCAGTCATGGGATTGAAGCACACCGGATCAAAGATGAGTCCACCTCAGAACATTTGGCTATAATCTAAATTACATTAGAGCTCTCCAGGAACAAATGGTGGGGTCATATGCCAACAGTCTATGAAGATGGGTTTGCATTATGTAACTTAAATGCAAGTTTTGCTAATGAAAGAAAAAATCAGTTAATTTGTATTATCATTGGGGATATTCAGGGTTGGTTTGGTGTCACAGCAACACTTAAGGTTTATTTGAGTTTGCAAATAGTTGCACAAAAGCTGCATGGTGTGAACCCAGTTTATTAAACAACAGTGTAACTGTATGTGTATCTAAGTGTGTCAGCGCAACATTTCTACATGGTTGAACTATACAGTGCCCACAAATGCACCTGTTTAGAAATAGTCTCAGTGCCATTGACTGATAACTAGACATTATCAGTATGTAACTATCATTATCGCACACTATAGAGTACCATAGGACACGCTAAATCACTATAGTAATACTATAGTAATATTATAGGGATTTTTCGCTCTGTGTTTTTAGGCTGTATTTTAGCCTACCTATTTTTCTCTGGGTTTGATTGCTCTGTAGCTCTGTCTTGTCAGCTCTGTGCCTATTCATGAATATAGGCCTATAGCCTAATGTAACCTGATGCCATGACCGTTTCGCGGACCCGCTTTAATGCAGGAATTATTATTATTATTATTTTGTATTTTATTAAATTACATTAATTTTCTTTATTGAATCTTCCTGGTCCCAGGTAGAGCCTATGTATGGGAAACACTGATAAGAGAAGGCCCTATGTGACTGGGGAGGTTTGTGATATGACAAGAAGGTTATATTACACTTGGTATAGTTCTGGTCAGAACAAAACTATTGATTGAATTACAGTGAACATGAAAATGTCTGCTCTTACTGTTGATACATTGTAATATTCTGACTCACCAAAGCTGCTTCTAATGTGGCACCAAAATTATGCTTTTTTGAAGATACTACATGTAGTTTTTTTGTGTGAAAATGTATGAAATTAGTAATACATGACTCATTGTAATGCTACCAACCAATACAAGTGTTGCCATTACAAACAGTAGCCCCAATTACACTAGTAAGTTAAGCATCAAATTAATTTTACAATTATGAAGTAAACCCTACATTTGGTGCTTTTCATGAATATGCATGCTCCAGTCAAGCAGGTAGGGTTCCACAAAATATATTTATATAAAAAAAATGCCATGAATTTTTCTATTGTGATGTCAGCTGTGATGCATGTGGGCGCAGCTTTTTCTACATGAATAATCTTTCAACATTTCAAAATATATAAAACATACCATAAAAATAAGATGCCAATTACAACATGGCCAGGGATTCTGGAACACCGTATTTATGAATCTGTCTAAAACACCTCTCCTATGGGTGTGATTTGGAAATGCATATGCTATTGCATTGTTACTTCAACACAAGCTTCATAGAATTCCTACCATTTGTTAAGATCTGGATCATTTAAGTTCTGTTTGAAAATTGGTCACAGGTATTTACCCATGGCAGCAGCATGAAGCTATATATTGTGAGTCTATTTTAATGGGCTGTATGCATGATTGGAGATATTGGCCATGGGCTCAGCTCAAGTGCTCGACTTTTAAGATGCCTTACCTTTGACATTTACTGTAAGGGTTCCCAACCTGGTAGTGCACATATTGGCTTCAAATTACTGTTCAGGGGATATAGTCAAGGAACTGTAGAAATGCTCATAAGAGCATTAATGCATATGAAATGGAGTTAGAATTAAAGAAGGGGGTGGAGTGAGATGTTATATTGCCTCTATGGCAGGAAAACTGGTTTCTGAAATGCTCAGCAAGAGTGCACTAATCTGTAAATAAGAGGAATCTAGTGCAGCAGGCCATGTGTTTAACATATACGTATTTTCTCTGTCTGGGGGTGTGGGAGTGCTCTTAATCAGCATACATTTGTGTTGCTTTAAGTGTTTAGCTGAAGATAGGGGTGGGTGATACAGACAAAATA
Organism: Rondeletia loricata; assembly: GCA_900302605.1. Taxonomy (NCBI): domain Eukaryota; kingdom Metazoa; phylum Chordata; class Actinopteri; order Beryciformes; family Rondeletiidae; genus Rondeletia; species Rondeletia loricata. Next base: position 8,370 of record OMLI01090909.1, on the reverse strand, counting down.
TCACATGACAATATTTTCAGATATTATCACAATTCATGAAATGCATCACAATATTTTTCATTTAGCTTTTCTAATGCTGGGTTGCAAGTTATTGAAAAGTAAAACCCAACTGGCACAGTGCAGTACTCCATTTGCAGCCTTTAAAGAAAGTATATGTCAACCAGAAAAAAGAAAAAAAAAGTTTTTAAAATAATACAGAATGTTAAATAATAACAAAGACCATTAGGATTGTTTTCAGACCTATTTTAATGAATTCTAGTTTTAAAAGGTAAACGAGCACAACCCAGCTTCACAATTAAAATAGTTACACTCAAATGCTCAACTGGGGTCAGAAGTAAAACACTGTACATCTTAAAATTGGCCAGCTTATTTCTTGCAGCATTCCAAGTACAGTTGATGAATAGCATCTCGTAATGATTGTCAACCACTTTGATCAATCTGTTGAAACATTTATTTTCATCTATTTTGATTGGATGTTTGATCGGTTAACTGTTACAGCTGAATAGGAATAGCGGGTAAAGACAATGAATGAATGTTATTGTTTGGCATTCCATGTAAATAATTGGTATTGTTGTACATTTCTATTTTCACTCTTTTAATTGTCACACATGGTTGAAGACAAATGCCCTAAATGTAACATATTTGCAGTTCGGGTATCAGAGAAAATTCTGACTTTCCCAGTTATATTTAACACTTTGCTGAGTGGGTCACTGGTCATACAGCACCTGAAGGCAGCATAGGTTGGTCTCTGTGGCTGTTCTCAAAGATACACTCAAGTGAGATGTTGAACCATGTAATTTTAAGCTTTCAACATGTTCTTTTGGGTGCTTCCTTTGAAAGTGATAAACATGTCAGTTATATAACCCCAGTTGAATAAGTCATTTCTTTGCAGATGTTTTGAGGAGTGCCGGATTGAGCAATTCCGAGCCAGTTCCAAATTACAGAGGTGGAACATGCTATGCTCCGTTCTGTGTTTACTAAAAAAGGTTTCCAAAAGAGGAAAAAGGAAAACATCAATCATGGTAAAGTACTGCCATGCAAGACACAATTGAATTATTTTGAGGGAGAGAGTGAGGGATAGGTTAGAAGGAAAGTTGCGAATGTAAACGGCTATAGTGATAGTTCTGAATGGGAATTACACGTGGATTGTTGGCTACTAAACTATATCACAACATCCACAATCTCTCCATAAAGGCATATCATGTCAAAATTTTAACCGATGACGATGTAAGATCACCATATTGCTGATGACATGGTCTGTACTATCAAAGGCCTGGAAACATCTGGTTTGAAAGCATAGCCCTTTTCAGACTACTTCCCATTATTGATTCTTACTTTCCAAAAATGTGAGTGGGGTCATTTTATCAGTAATTCGAGAATAATCAAGATAATGGCATATTTTAGAATAGTATTTCAAGAGAAAACATTTTCTCCTTTCATGGTTTTGACATTTAATTTGACATTTTGTCTCATTTCAACTGAAAGACAAAGCAACTACTGACAAAGAAGATCATGAAGCACTCATAGTTGCAAAGCTTATGGATTCAAAAGAAAAGCTCAACCCATGTACATAAGAGCAGCAATTAAATTTAGAAATGCAAATTTGCAAATTACTTTCTGGAGGATTGCACATAATGCCACACATTACCTTATTCACTGAGTGGTTATGGAAGTCATTCAATAAAATAAATATAAACTTCACTCCAACCCCATTGTCCAATCTGCGCTCAGCAATGCAGAAATGAGGAATTATTACAACAAGTGACCATTCTAGGTGTCAAATTAGTTATGGATTTAATTTGAAGGTGCTACATGTAGCATTTTTAAACATCAATATATAATTGTCTAATTAATTGTGATACCTTGATATAATTACTGTAAACAAATTAGACCATTGTCGAGACAATTGGTAGCCTCAATCTCATGCTAGTGGTATTGTATTAAAGGATACGTTTTTGGACCTATATATAATTTGTCTCTTGCATACCTGTAGTAGACCCACAGACAATATTGGCTCCAGAGTCAGCTGTCGGTTGAAACGGCGAGCTCCCGTTGCTAGCCTCTTGCTGCTAACAAGCAGTTCAAACTGGATATGTCACAATCTCTCCAAAAAAGCCATTTGTAGGCTCCACAGGGAGTTGAGAGTAAACGGAAAAATTGTAAAGTACATAAATTAAAATGAGCTCTGATTTCATGACACAATTCCACCATTACGCTCACTTTCACTAATCAGGAAATCACGGAACAATTTTTCTCTGCTGCAGCAGACTGCTGTGGGGTGAAAGTGCACCACTGGCAGCGTGATCTAGTTTTACGGACGGTTAGGTCAGATTGTAAACAATTGCACATGGAGTCGGGTAGAGTTTGGGAGAAGACTATCCACTGAGTGAAAATGGTGCGGCGCTGCTGCTTTCCTGGCTGTGATAACTCTCAATGTCCACCGGATGCGGCTGCGACTCGTTCAGCCGCGGTTGCAATGTCCACTGAAAGCGTTTCAGAAGTGGAGCATCTTCAAGCAGCCTGAGCTTCAGCAGCCGGATTTTGTGTTGTTTTGTTCAGTTTTCCTTCCAAAATAAACCTCTCGTTGTCCATCTTCTGACCTAGGTGTTGACTTCTGCCCTACTGCCCCCGATTTCTCTCTCTCTCTCTCTCTCTCTCTCTCTGCCGCGATCAGCTCCGGCAGCTGGCGCAGGTGGACATTGGGGGTAAAGACGTCGGTTGGTCACCATATAGTTTTCACAGACTGGCTTTTTAAAAAACTTCAGAATACATTTATTCAGGATTTTTTGTCTGAGTTCTATGCAAAGCACTCTGTTCTACTAAAGTGAAAACAAATATGTAGAAATAAGTATTCAACCCCTTTGCTTCGTTTGGGCTAAATTGCCACACTAGCTAAAATTTGCTCAACATTTCTTATCATCTGTTACTCAGATGTCATATTTAGATTGTATTTAGTGGTTCTGAACAATGTTTTCCTTTTTAACGTTTTTTTATTTATTGGTCTTTCTTGCTAACAAAGCTGAGACCAAGTCCCACTAGATGTTAATGGAACTCAATGGGATTTTGGGGTGTAGGCTGGACTCTCCACCAGAATACTTAAGCACAGTATGGGATATATGGTTCATTTATGGATGACATTAGAGTCAATGCCTGCATCTTTGATAGCAGCCATTCTGAATGGTCAAATCTCTGTGCAAAGTCTTTATGCCACCTTTCCATAGATCTTATATGCGCTACAATAATATGGATGAGTTGGCATTGCATGTTAGTGAATTGGTCTTTGAATTGTCCTTGCCTACAAATAATTATGTGGGCAAAATAATTAGATTTACATATATTACATGTATATGACCATGCCTGGCACAAAGAGGCTTTAGTTTTATGACCAGCGGTATTAGGCATGCTTTCCACTCATTGTGCACGGTTAGTGAATAGTATGGCATTCTGATTTGGTCATTTTGTTGAAATAGTGCATGCTGTTCCCTGCACAAACCTTTAGTAAATCTGGGCCTGAGTTTCATGCCTAGTGCCTACAATGTGAGAATTACAGCCTTTTCATATTTCCAACTTTGACTTAATAATAGCACCTTATTTCTTCCAATTGGGTTTGTATTACACAAGAACCTGGCTGGTACTGTTCTGTCATTGTGCAAAATGAAATACCTCCAGCACCTATCATCTTTTGGGAAATTCAACAAAAGATGTTTGGAGAAAAATAGAATAGAAAATAGGAAAAGCTGAAAAAAAGCATTTCTGCCCTATGGGCTTGAAACCCAGATGAAACATACTGTGGTAGGTAATTAAAGGCCCACAATCAAATCTACCTACAGTTGATTAAAGGCATACTGTACAAACGTGATAAACATGATGGGCAGATTGATAGTTATTTCATCTTCCATGCCTTCAGTTTACATTGATGGAGGGCAGAGTTCATAACATAGATCTCCAAGTTTCCCTTAAAATGTTCTATTTAAGAGAACCTGTGAATTTTCAAGATCAATCACTATTGGGGAACCTTAGTTTAATTCTAGTATAGCTTGGTGAATAAAATAGAACAACTTTATTCATGACATTAAGCCTTACCTCACTGGTTCATGCCACATTCTGAACCATCCATTTATCCATCCATCACTGTCACACAGTTTTCCAACTCTGGAAGCTATTTGAAAGTTAGGAAATATTTTAGCAGTCTCTGAGTGCAGTAACATATGGTTGGATCTGATTGTGGGAATTATCTGTGTCATCTTATTTGGACATATTCAATTTGGGTCTCAAGCCCCAGTGGAAAGTTGAAAGTGGGTGATTTGGGCAATAGAGAGTAAATCCAGATGGCAAAGCAGCAGTGAGATCAATCGAGCTTGATGCATTTTTCCCACTCGCACATGCAGAAAGATGTGATTTAACACAGTGATTGGATATAGATTCAGGTTCTGAATTTTTTTTGACAAATAATAACACCTCATGAAGCATTTGCAAACTTAGATAGTATATAATTACTTTACAATAAGACTATGCATTTATTGTCACATTATAACATCTTAAACCCTTTTTATGTAGCGTTTAAAAAGCCCTACATTTCAGAATTTGAGCTTTTGATGCACGTGGTAGGGTCCTATTCCAAAATGAGATATTTCCAAATGTTAAATGAGAGAGAGTGAGAGTGAGAGATTAAATGAAATATCAATAAAATAAAATAATTTGCTCAGGTTTTTAATAGTTATTTAAAAAAAAAGTACTTATCATGAATCAACTAAACAGGTTACTAGGCTACAGAGGCAACTTGTTAAAGATTTGGATCTATTATTATACACATAGTATTGATTGTGTTTTTATTCAAAATACCACCAGTGTTCACTAGAATTCTTTCAAGAGCATATATTGTGCATCTGAAAACAAAATAAAATAATAAATAAGCTATTTAATTAACTTACTGTTGTACCACAAGTAAATTGGTTGCAGTTTCACCTTAGTGTGCTCAGTATTCAGTGTGCAATTGTGCTTTTGAGCTTATCCAAAGCTTGCTCATAGAGCTGTGTGTATTGTGTGTTTTGTAACCAAATGCATGACTTTGACATTACTTTTATTCACTGAAAGGCAATATTTCCCCCCAAAATAGGTTAATGTGCTATAATGCTACACATGCATTTTGGGGGAAAAACCATCTGATATTCATAATTCAATCACTCAATAATGTGGAGGATCCAGTTTGCAAAAGTGACATAATTGTATCAACCAATGACTTAGGTTACCTCCAATCATTTAAAAAGTAATGTCAATTGTTAGAATGATAAAGTATCAATAATTTTGTCATTTTTCAAATATATCAAATTTTGGAACTAAACCCTTGAATTGGAAGGACTGCAAGAAATGACAAAATATATTATGTGGTTTAACATAAGCTGGAAAAAAGTACCCAGAACACCATCTGAGATTTTGTACTTTTGCCTTGCATTCCTATTTTGATGTGAAATATTACTTAGATGTGTTTAGAGCAAGACGCTCAACTTAAGATGTCCCAATACATATGCTTTTTACTGTAAGAAACATTCATTGTTTATGCTGACTTTACGATATAAGTTAACCTCCATAACCATTGCTCTCAGGAGGAATATTATCATCTGCAGTACTAAACCGTTATGTAACTGAATTTGAACTGTTACTATAACTCTGATTACAACGCCTGCTGATTTTAACCTATTTTGCTCATATTTTTTTGGCTATTTTTTCCCCCTTTATAAAACATTGCACAGGATTCATATTCCATCATTCAACACCCCTTAATTTTCTCTGTGGCTGTGGTTAATCTCCCTTCTGCCCTCTAATCTAGGTCGTGTCAGCTGAATAAAAGGCCTCTTTAAAGTGCCGCAGCCCAAATAAAGAAAGGACAGTCATGGCCCAGATGTGAGAGGGGTCTGAGCTGTACCTGAGTCAATAGATCGCAAAGATAAAGGTGTCAACCTTTCACAAGGGAGCCGAGGCTCAACCCACCTCGTAGCTCTTACTGTCCATGCTGAACCATTCAGCCCAAAGAGACAGAGAAAGAGAGGAAAAAGAGAGAGACCACCACAGTTACCCACAGACATATTAAGGGCGATTAAAACACGCCCTTTCAACACAGTAACACTGCAATGGGACCTGCCTACATTCGATTTTCTGATTATCCATTGCCTGAAACTTGCATATATTGCTGTATTAGATATGTTAGTTTAACTAGTACTTTGATTTCCGTAAATACAAACTGCTGACTGAAAAACCGGTTACGTCATCCTGCTTGTGGTAATTACATGTAGAATAGGTGGGAATTTTTTGTGGGCTTCACTATCTCCCACCTGCTGTCACGAATTGCGGAAGTGTGTCAACACAAGCAGTAAACATAGCAGGGAATCCACCGGTGTTGTCAGTCCAAGGTATAAAAAAAATCTAAATTATCAGTTATAGTCACACTAATACAATCAACAGTACTTACAAAAAGCAAAATATCTGCTGCAGTTTGTTTATGGTTGACTGTTGGAGATTGCGTTGGCCCACTGGGTGTGTATTGGAGAGCAGTGCTCCCTGCTAACTGGAGGTACGTAAACCTCTACAGTGAAGTAAGTGAAGACATTTTGAACCTAATCAATTGTCATGATGGGAAAAACTAGGAAAATAAGGCCCAGGTTGAAAATAACCATAATTATTCTTTAAAGAGATCATGGCGACCTGGCTCAGTTAAACTCCATTGATCTATGGAGAAGCCAAGAGCATGGACCTGCTACTACAGTCCTGTGCCTTCATTTGAAATGAACGAGTCTCTATGCACATTGGTGCTTTGCGGCAGCTAGATGAGAGAATAAGAGGAGGGAAGAGCAACCATCCCAACTAAGGCAATGTTCCAGAGGCAGCTCTGAATGACACTAGTGCTGGACTCTGATGGTAGATCAATGATAGTAAATGTGATTCATTCGGCATGGTGTTTGGCATTTATTGAGCTTGGCTCTGCTGTGGTGTGAAAACACCACTAGTAGGCAGGGGTCAGAGATATCACGGAACCAGGAAAAATTCCTGATTTAAATCGAAATGTTGGTTACTTACTTAATACCTATACACTTGTACACTCTTTTGGTGTGTGTATCTGGTTTCTGGTGAATGGAATTGGATTCAAACTCACCAGCCCATGGTACAATACAGGCTGCCACACTAGATAAATTAATTTAATTAACTGCATCAGTACACCTTGCTGTGAATTTTCAGCATGGGTGAATAATATTTTTCTCTTTCTCTTTACTTCATAATCTGTTGACTTGTTGTTTGGCATGGAACACTGGCTGCAATGTCCTCACTTTATAAATGCTGGCAAGAGTGGTCAAGGGATCTACCAGATGGCATGGCCCATATGCAGTTTAGCCTTTGGCCAGGTAGACTAATTAATCCTTTTGGGAGTTAATCACACTCTCTGGCATCAGACCCCTCTGTGGGCATAGAACCCACTCTTTTCCCATAACTGCCCTGAAATATTTAGCTGGAGCTTTCACATTTCCCTGCAACATATGTTTATGGTTATGGGGTAAAATAGAAAAAGTCTCTGTTTAGTGTTTTACATTATTTCTGTAAAGTAGAAAATTATGGAGTTGTCATGGTGCAGGACGCTTTTGACTCACCACTTCACTGAAGCCATTAGTCATTTTCAAATTGTTGGTGCGATTATTGGACAGAAACTTTAGCTTTGGCGTGTCTTGCTCATGCAGCCTCGTTACAGGGAATACAGTTAAAAATTCAAGTATGTTATTCCTTTGTCGTAGGACATTCCCCCAAATATTTGCGAACATTAATAACTCCTTCAAAAGGCTATAAACCTGAGAACGAAGACTGTCTTAATACAACGTACAGCTGTCCATGATGATGTTGCTCCATTGACATTAGACTGACGTTGTGGATTGAGAGAATACTTTTCTGAACTTTTCAATTCAAATACGTTTTTTTGTGACACTTACAGTTCTGAATCAGAAAAATAACCTTTATCTGGAAAATCATCCTTGGCACTGTCAGAGTGACCTTTTCTATTGTATGTAATTGGGTGTGGTTTTTAACCTCTGCAGTGTATGATGATGGAACTGGCTCAGCGCTTTCTTAAGACCAGTTCAGTCAAACTCTGGAGTTTTTACTTCTTTAGTTTGGTTCGTTTTGGCAGCCGAGAACAATGACCTTTTGTTGTTGTCCATCATGTTGATTTTGTTTCTATATTTACCTCATGAAGTTTCATTTTTTATTACTATGACCATTGTAGATTATGACCTTTTGGTATGTTGTCCATCATGTTGATTTTGTTTGTATATTTGCTTCGTGAAGTTTCATTTTTGATTACTATGATAATTATGCTATGTGTTCATAAAA
>OMLI01090904.1:0-11764 GCA_900302605.1 Rondeletia loricata | reverse complement strand
TCATAGATGCGATGCAGCTTACACAGTTCCGCACTATAGGTTGTTATCAATAACGTCATATTGTGCTATGTGCCCTGTCACATAGCTATATAGTCATTTTAGAGTTTATAAGAGCATTTATGACTTCTGATAGGTTAAATAGCTACTTTCGATACTTTTCGTCAAAATACTTAATATTTTCGATCCAAAAAATATGTTATCTCGATACTTCGATAGTATCGATATTTTTGACAACCCTAAGAGGAGGAGATAAAGGAAGGAAGCAAGCAGAGTAGAAGCAGAGATGATGGGGCGGATGGGTGCGATGCAGGACAAAAATGTGAGATGGCGAGATGAAAGAAAAGAAGAGGAGGGATTGTGATTAGGGTGGATGGATAGAAAGCGATGGAGGAGGGAAAAGAGTTGACAGGGCGGTGACAGCTGCTGCTGAGAGAGTTGAGATCTGAGCAGTGTCTAACTGCACAGCCTGTAATTAGTGTACACACCCATTAACTCTGCATCTCTCTTTCTGTGTGTCTCTCTCTCTCTCTCTCTCTCTCACACACACAAACACATTTTTAAATGACGAGGCCTGTACGTACTGAACCACAGGAAACCTCATAGATGTTTTGTCAGTAGAAAATACGTGCTATGTTTATTAACAATCAGACGCACACCCACACACATGCACAGTGTGAAGTGCCTAAGTTGTTGCACCATAGGAAACCTCGCAAACCTTTAGTCAACAGACATGGGCCATTAGCTTTAACATTCACGCGTGTAAACACACAGTATAAATGTACTCTCTAGCATATCATAAAACATAGTTAGTTCTCAGTGTTGTCAGTCTGTGATGTTCAGACATTCCAGGAGTTATTCTGTGTTGTAATTTACTATGTTAGTGTACCCACTTTCCCTCAACCTGCCTCATCTACTTCAGTTAGTGATTTCCTACATTTCCCAGAATACCTTTTGACAATCTCCAGAGAACACATCTGCGCTTCCATTCAGTACATGTAGGTGGACAGAGTGATAGTGATAGCTTAGTAACAGTTTTTCCAGTCGAGAAAAAGCTAGTCATGCCTCTTACTCAGAACATGTCTTGTGGCTGCATTGTATTATGAACCACTGAGGCCACTGTTCTCTCTGCCTCTTCTACGATGGATTTCTCCCTGTATGATTGTCAGTGCAAAATGGCGGCTCTAGAAAGAAACCCTTGCTCTTTGATTCTGAGGGGTTGACCCCAAAACCTAAAGTTTACTGTTGATGTTTTAGATCGCTGAAAAAGTTTCTGCTATCAAACTCCATCGTAGCTGCGCTGGAAATATCTTGACATGACGTCATGTCGTTTATGTTTGGCCAGTTACCCGTGGGAATAAGAAAAATACACCAAATACACCAAAAAAGTGTTTTAGGGTGAATTTTGTCCTTTCATGTTAACATGCAAACGCTAGCTTCTACTAGATGCATTAGCTTGTGCGCAAATCAGATGTGTTTACAAAGAGACTGTGATGGTTAACTGACCAGATACTATGGTTTTGTAGCTAACAGTAAAGTTTCCAGTCAAAAACAGCACAGAAATGAACAATGTCTATTCAATTCTGTAGGGACAAGCAAGTCGAACGTTCAGAAGTGCAATCAGCTGTTCACAGCCACTGTTGCTCAATAGCTGAGGACCCCCACTATGGCCACCAGAGGGTGTGTTACGTCACCTGAAAGGCCTCCACACCTCTATACAGCATAGCATCTATCTCCCTCTTTCTCTGTCTTTCTCTCTCTTTTTGTGGGTCTGTCTGCCAGCAGGGTCTTGACCTATCCTTGAGCCAGCAGAGTCAGGGATTCTTCATGGATTTTCTGTGTAAGAGTTCTTTGAATAATGAGTCAATATGGGCTGAACATCTGGGCATCGTAAGACATCAAACAGTAAATGATCCAAATCCTATAATCCTTAAATAAACACTTTGCCCTGAACTCTGGATGTGAGCAAGTGCTGCATGGAGATCTGCTCTCACATGCAGACGATAAATTATGTTCAACCTCCAGATTTAGGAAAGTGTACTGGGAGGGGAGCTCTTTTCAATGTTATTCCTCATATTGTTTAAGCAGGGTGGTGTAGTGGTGTTGTGAATAGGGAGATCGTCCTCCAAACGGAGGAACTGGGTTCATGTCCCCTTATTTTCCTACTTTCTGCTATCATGACGATTGATTGTGCTCAGAATTTCATAACTTACTTCACTGAAGAGCTTTACATACAGGAAGTCTTGCTCTTCAATACACACCCACCGGGCCAATGCAGAGTCCAAAGGTCGAAACCCAAAAAGCAATTAAACGCACCCTTAGTTTAAACACAATAACACTTGCACTGCAGTTACATGTCTTTTAAGTAGCTGTGATTGAACAATTATCATGCAACATTTCAGTTATAATAGTCCTTTTGATACTTTTTGGCATCGCTCACACATTTCCTTGTTTACTCAGCTGGCTGCCGATCTTCTGCTGTGTTCATGTCATGTCTGAAGAAGCGGAAGAATGGGATTTTGTTGCTACAAAGAGCAAAAAGCTTTCACGTTTTACTCATTGGAAGGCCCACATCCGAAATAATTTGTATTTATGAATTTAAAATCAACCACAAACTAACAGATATTGATTATTTAAATTTGTATTACCTTTATCCTACCTACATCGGTGGATTCCCTGCTATGTTTACCGCTTGTGTTGACACACTTCCACAATTCGTGATGCCAGTTGGGAGAGCCCGCAAAACATTCCCACATATCCGACTTGTAATTACTACTAGGAGGTTGACGTGAATGGGTTTTCCCAGTCGGCAGTTCGTATATCAGAGTACTTAAATGGTCTACTTGCCTTCTATCAAATCAACATTGATAGAAATGGTAAAAACTGAATGAACAACAAGTGTTTCATGTAGCACATATTTCGCTGATGTACAACTTGCCCGCCTGCTCTTCTGTGTTACTTTATGATAATCAAAACACAGCATAAAGCTGGAGCTTGATTTTACAGTAAATTGTATGGCAAACTTCATCTGTGTGTGAATAAACAGGTGTTTATGAGGATTTACATCCGTAGGGGTGAATTATATACCAGCTGACAACAGTACAATGATGTATAACGCTACAAAAAAGAGTACCGGCTCTGGAAAAACTGTTATTAGTACCGTTACTCAAATCAGGTACTGCGGTACTTTTTCAGTACCAGTACTCCAACACTAATACAGCATAACAGAAATGGTTGTGTGTCCTCAAAGGAGATAAACATTTGTGCTAATGGCAGCCCTTAAATCTTTAACAATGCATTCATTTTGGTCATAAATGTGTTTTCTTGTTTAATATGTTCCTTATGAAGTTTTAAATAGCTGCTTTGTGCCGCTTTCCTCACAAATGGAAGGGTGCAGGCATTTAAACTTGGACATGCATGTACACATACACACTCACAGTTATACACAGTAAAATCTCCCCTCTGTGACTCCAATTTATACGAGTCATATGGACATCCAAACACATAAGAAAGTCTATTGGTTGAGCTAGCTGAAGAGGCTCTGCATCCCATAGAGGCACCAGTGGCATCCAAAGTTACTTTATCTCCATTTCCCTGAGGAGCTTGAAGTATACACTTTTAATGTTTTCCTTTGAATTGATATGAAATATTAAATAATGTCGGTGCTCCCGTCTAATTAATATTCTGAATAACTCACAACAGAAGCCCTGCAAGCATGTCAACAAATATAAAGATGGCATTGGTTTGATTTGGCTGTATTTAGTTTGACTAATTGTTATACCAGTGTTTCCTCTGTATTCATTCAGCATTGGTGCACCACTCCAGCAAGGAGACTACTAAAGCTGCTGTGGAAAATGTGAAATGAAAACAACCGTATAATTAGCCAAACTTCCCTCAAACACAAAAATAAAGTATAAGATGAACTTAATTGATCCCCAAGGTGAAATTCAATGCTCAGAATTAATGTTTTCATAATGTTAAAGTATTCAAAGAAAATAAATTTGCAGCACTGCAGCCTACACTAGAACCATAACTCGGACCAATACAGAGACTCGTGTGGAACCAAAACTAAAACGACACCCAAAAGCACCACTGGTACAGAAAATCACAGAGGGAACATTTAGTTTTCCGCACATGGAGGTGAGCTGCTGACTGAGTAAAACCCGCCCACGAACCTCCATTCATACACATTATATCGATGACATTTCGATCCCTTGTGTATCTTCGTCAAAAATACTCTTTCCTTTGAAGGCTGCTAACGTTTGGATACAAATGTGTTGTGGTGTAGGTGTAGAGTAGGTCTGATCAGAGCTGAGAGCGGATATAGAGGGAAGTGGTTCTTGGATGCCAGAATTTACTGTTGATCTTTTTGGAGGTGTCATTGGCCTAATTCAGCCAAACATCTGCGGTGGGAGGCGACCCCTTGATAACCCAAATGACATACACGCTCTCCCCCACACCACCATACCCCCCGCTTCCTCTGCCATCCAAGCCAGATTTCTACATCCTAGTTTAATCGCATGAGGGATAGTTACAACAGTCTGGTTATTGCCAAATTATGCTAATATGGCAGAGTATTGCAGTATTGTTTGTGATGGATTAGACACACTTGAAGGAAGTCAGTGATGTGATGTCTTTTATTGTGCATTTACTGACATGTTAATCTTTACAACTTGTATTAACAGCCTAATTAAGGCATGTGTTTCTGTTTCTTCTCAAATGAAAAAGATGCAGTGGCTTGCCGGCTTGTTTCTAATCTAAGTTGTTTCTTTTCTGAAGACCACATTTTTCAGGAGGAGAAAGCGACGAACGGCACACGAGGTACTTTTTTATGGGACTGATCATGTTTTCATCCCCCTATACTCATACAACTCACACTCATACAAACATACAAACATTCTTCGTCACAGTCATCATCAAATTCATCATCATTCACCTCATTAGTCTGGTTTCCACTCCAGGGCCAAATACTGCAGTGCTGCCCATGGCTTACTCATCATATATATGATATATGCCATTTGGTGAGCGCTTTTATCCAAAGTGCCTCAGTATGGTGGCAGCAGTAGTCTGGAGATTAGAAAAGAGGGCTTCTGACTGGAAGGTTGCTAGTCTGAATGCCATACTGGCTGAACAAATCTAGGTGGGGTAAGTGAATGGGAAACACTCCCCCCTCCCTCAGCAGCTACTGAGCAGGCGCCCTTGAGCAAGGTACTTAACCGCCAGCTGCGTCAGTGGTCATTGGCCAACAGTAGAGGACTGTGGTTGTACATGGCAGCTCCCAGGTATGACTGCGAGTAACTGCGGGAGTGTGAAACAGGGCGCTGCTGAAAACCGAATGCACGCTCACCCAACCTTCCCTGGATCAATAAAGATATGAAATAGATGGTGTTAGTACCATACAGGAAATGGAACCCCTAACACTGGCAGAGTTGGTGTTTATCAGGGGGACAGGTGATTCTCCGGCCCACAGATCATCTTACACGTTGGAGGAAATCTTTCATTTGATTAAAACCTAAGTAAATCCGCACTATGAGCATCTCATTTTTCATCTTCAAATAGATTTCAAGTGCTGAAAACCAAAATTATGTAGAAAAAGTTTTGTCCACATAAATAGCGATTCATATTTCGATTGCGATATTCAAATTAAGAATAATCACAATATAATTTTTTCACGCAGCTCTAATTGGAGAAAGCAGCCAAATCGGCCCCACAATTTATTAACTTGGAGATAATAAATGAACAGTGTCTGTTGTATCCACTAATAAATGGACTGTGATTCAGCCCAAGATAGTTCATCATTATTACCCCGCCCTAGACCAAATTCTACAGCAGGATTCTTAAACATATATTCTAGGTTTTTTCTTTGTTTTTAACTAGCTACTGTATCTCAAACAGTTTTGTTTTTTTACTCTCCGTGTTGCAGGTTCCATGGTCCTTTGTAGGTAGAGCAAGTTGGATCTCCTTTAGAGAATATGGAACCCAGTCAAAAACCATGATAAAGTCTGCAAGCAACACTGTAAAGTTGACTTTCTGAAGATACGAGGTTTTGGTCAGACAGCAGCGATATCAACAGAAGTGCTGTACTGTGCAGTGACCATCTGTCGCATACACTGATATACTGTATAGGAAAAATACTGTAGACGCAGCCTCTGTTATTCGTTCCTGCAGCGCAACCTGTAGTCTGTTTTTTCCTACTTCCCTGTTCTTGCAGCCATTACAGAGTTTCACCAAATCAGACGTCATGTATTTAGACGAGAGTCAATTGTGGCTCAGCTGGCTTGTTCCAAGATGGCGGTGGGGCCGATTTTGAACCAGTATTTTATCTAATTGAGACAATGGAACATAAAACCCCAAATAGGATCAAGTCAATTTATTATAGTCAGTTGTAAAAAATAAAAGAAAAATATGGGTGATTAACTCACTAATTTGTGCTATTATCTGCATTAAATTTGCATCAGTGCATGTTGGATCTGGCCACTAGTACAACATCACCCTGCTCAGTTGAAACGGTGAATAGAGTAAATTTGCACCAGCTAAAATTTGAGGGCTGGAAATGTATGCAATTTTGAAATTGAATTATTACACAAATTCTCAGTGATAATTGGATGTAGCCAAATGAAAGCTTGGAACATTGAAATCAGCTATTCTTAAAAATATAACATTTGATAAACCATCTACTGCTATCCGTCTCTCACTATCTTCTCTGCATCTTTCCTCAGACTTAAGATTTAATTTGCCATTTGTAACAAGTACAAGTACAGGTACATTGGAATTCACTAACTCTTGATACACACCTCATTTACTTTCTCCACACACTCCAATTATGCTTTATCGCTATCACTTATCACTACTCATCTGTCTCTCTCCACCTCTTCCTTGCTCTCTCTCTCACTCACTCACTCACACACACACACTCTCTCTCAACACTTATCTCCTCTCATTTACTTTCTTCACAACTTTCTTTTTCTCTGTACCTCTCCACCTTTCTCTCTCTCCTCTCCTTCCCGCCTCTCCTCCTCAGATCATTTTTATAGACAGCCAGTGAGTCACTGCTGACTCCACATGTTTTGACGTTTTAGTAGTTTTAAAGTTGAGTGTATTATGGCATACACCACGCCCACTCCTCTGCCCAGCCATGAACCGCCTTCTCAGGTCATGCCCGCCCCTTCTGAGTCAGAAACACTTTCTTTGAGTGCAAAAAATGCCCAGGAATGTGTCTTAGTGAAATTCATTAAGGAATATATTGACATCACATGACATAACAGGACAACAGGACCTCACATTCATTGCAGTAGGCTAGTGGAGGACATACAGTAGACAGTACATACAATAGATTATACGTATCACTCAACATACAGTACCTTAAAGGAAAAATCCACTCTAAAACACTCTTTAACACAGTTGAAAAACAGCAATTGGCGATGTACCGTGCACTTCTGGGTCTGTTTTGTTGTTTGGTGGTGCGTCTTTCTTCTTCCTGTGGATAGATGGTCAAACGTAGACGATGTGACGTCATGTTGAGATATTTCCAGCAGCTACAATGGAGTTTGATAATCAGAAACTGTTTCAGCGATCTAAAACATCAACGGTAAACGTCAGGTTTTGGTGTCAGTCCCTCAGAATCAAAGAGCGAGGGCTTCTTTCTAGAGCCGCCATTTTGCACCGACGTTCAACAATCGTACAGGGAGAAATCCATCGTAGAAGAGGAGAGAGACCAATTTACCATTTTAATCCATTTACAAATGTCCTTCACTGTTCTACTGAAACCTGAAAGCTTTCCTCCAAGATGTTAGTGACCAGGAGTTGAGAAAAATGTGTTGCTTTTCTCATAGTCACCCATGTTTGTTTGTTTTTGTGTATAAATTTTTTTGAGTTTTACAAAGAAACAGTTTCTACACTTGTCATCTACAAGAGAAGCTCGTTCAAAAATGAAATTTGAGGGTTTCTGAGAGACAGACAATATATTTTGACTGGTGGCAGCTCTGCTAGCTGCTTTGGCAGGTAAATAATAACCATAAATTGGAGCTTATTTTCTATCCTTACAAATTATTTGGACTGGTAAAATGGTAAAAGTGGAATTGATCGCCCACATTGGCTCTGGACAAAAGGTTTCTTGAATTTTTTTCCCAGGTCTACCTTGTGTTAATGACAGGCTCCATGTCTTCATCTTCATCTCCTGTCATTACAAAGCTGTCTGTGGTTGTTTTTAGCTACATGCCTCCTTCCAACCCCTCTGCTTGTTGGCCTCTGCTACAGATGACTCAGTACACACTCAGCATCTTAACACTTTCTCTGTGTGTGTGTGTGTGCATGTGTGTGTGTGGTGTTAGGATGAGGTGGAGGCAGAGAACAGAAGGAACACCAGGACCAGACTGACGCCAAAGCTGACCCCACACCAGGAGGAGGTGATATACACACAGAAACACACACATGGAAGCGCACAAAAAAAACAACACAGTGGCATAGAGGCGTGCGCACATGTATATGCAAATGAACACGCCCACGCTTACATAACCATGAGCACATGCTTTTATATACACATCCATAATTCACAGTCATACACATCAAGGTATAAAAAAACGACAACAAACGATCTGCGCTCTACCACTTTTTATATTAAGAAGAGCAGTTGGCATGTGTTTACTATACTGTAATAATTATCTGTGTTGTGATTAAATGTGTTTTCATTCAGCAGTGAACAGTAGCGGGAAAACATCATTAGGACTATTATTGATTCTGGTGTCACTATCAAAACAATTTCCTACATTAGCCAAAGTCCTATACAGCACACACACACAGTTACAGACAGGATCATCAATCGTACTACAACTTCAGGTACAGAAGCCATCGTAGAAGTCCCCCTTCGTACGTTTCTCCTGCATCTTTCCTGTGTTAGTATTGCAGACAATTCTTTCTTGAATGTTACGTAGGAAAACCAAACTAACATTAATAAAATAAATTGTAACAACATTCTGAGTGACCATTCAAGTTTAAGAGATTTGTATCCAAATTTGTGAAGATTTTGTAGTTGTTTTTTTATGCACATTGTTGATAAAGATGTTAATTATGTATTTTGAATGCATAAAAAATAACATAAAATAGGGTAAACGATAAACATGCCTGCCTAGAATGAAAGGCACCTGCACAGACAGTGGAATCAGATGCCTTTTAGGGTCCAGAGTTCGCTACATTAATTATGGATATCTGAATATTTGAGAGAGAGAAGATGATATCGGCCTATCAGCCTTCCTGTTCTCCAAAATATCGGAATCTGTATCGGCCTTGAAAAATCCATATCGGACGACCTCTAGTGAATACCTCAGTTTGGATTGAAACTCTTCATATACTGTACATGCTGACACACACACACACACACACACACACACACACACACTAACCACTATTCCCTGGTGTCTGTGTCCAGGGCTCCTCCCCAGCGGGCGGCCATGACTCCCAGACCAGCAGTCGCAGCAGGAAGGAAGGAACACTGCAGAAGATAGGAGACTTCCTGCAGAGCTCCCCCACGCTGTTTGGTACCAAAGGTTAGTGTGGAGGCAGAAAACGTAACTTTGGTAGGGTAGAAAGGCTTTTGAGGGCGTGTTCACACCAAGCATGTCTGGAGTGCTTTATTTGAACTCTGCAGCGCTTCCTCCTTTAGTTCGCTTCGTTTGTCCAGATGAGAACAATGACCTGGTGGCACCAAATAACGGCACAGAGTCTCAGTCCTCTAACAAGAGAACTGCGGTGCGGTTCGTTAGGAGTGAGAACGTGATCTGAACCAACTACAGGAAACGACCCCAAAACGCAAGGGATTATGGGTATATGGAGACGGATGTTGACATCTGATAGCCAGCAGTTCCTCATGCTTGGAAAGCCTAGCATAACAACATGAAGTCTGGACTGATGCTCGTATTCAGTTATTTCTTCATGTGTTCTTAACTGGTATGAACACCACAGAAGAAGAGACAGACAAGTCCATCATGCTGAGATTTCTGGCTTTCAAAACTCTTTCTGGCCCGTTGTGGAACAAAAACTCCCTACCCATTGGAATTTAAAGACACTCCCAAGAGTGAGAGTGAGAACCATTGGTCTATACAAAGATGCACATATCTTTCTTATCCAGTAATACAGACACAAATGCCAAAACACACACACACACACACACACACACAGGCTATAATGTCACACTGCAGTCTTATTATTTTCGAATGGAGCACATTCATGCACCCCAGTCATTTGCTTATAGACTGAGTAAGAGGAGCAATCATGTCATTGGCTAATGCTGTGTATGTATTGTACTGCTGTTGTTTTTACTTTCTGCAGCAAGATGATTTTCCCTAGAAGGGACAATAAAGAGAACTGAACCGAACTGAGCAATCACATGGCCCAAATGTTTTTTTATTTATTTTTCAATTTAACATTCAATGTCCTCTGTGCCAAACGCAGCCCCGAACACACAAGGACAAACAACAGAGTTTAGGACACTAATGAAGGCTTGGAGAAGAAAGTTAAGACAGGGAACATATTGGAATCAACTGGAGTCGTCTCAGGGTTTTATCCTCAGGGATCGGCAGCTTCACTCCCCGGGGTTCCAGCCTCCATCTGATCCCCTCTCTCTCTCTCTCTCCCTCTCCTCTCCGCTCCATTCCTTTATCCCTTTTCTTCTTCTGCCTTCTGCTGTCCATCACTCTCCTTCCTTCTCACTCCCTCCACCCTCCTCCTTTCTCCTGTCCTCCCCCTCGCCCAAAATGAGCACCTGTTCTGCCTTCATATAGTTCAGATCCAAGCAGCACTGTTTTTATATCAATATATTTTAAAATTGATAGTGCTTACATAATGAGAGCATGGTGGAGATGATCGGTCGCCTCTATCTCACGCCAGTGGTATTGTTATTGCTAGTGTTTCTCCAAATTAAGACCACAGAAGAGGATAAACACGTTGGAAGTGATTTTCCCATCGGCCTTTCTCTCCTTCCACCATCTGCCGTCACCAGAAACTCTGAAAGCTTTAGCTCAGTTTGTTCTGGAAGAACAGCGCCCTCTTCCTTTTTTTATTTTTCCATTGATCATGTTCCTCCTGTCTCAAATCGTTTCTGTCTGTAGCCAAGAAGATGATGAGTTTGATGAGCGGTCGGTGTGATGGAGACTCAGAAGCCGCCGCCTCCTCCTCGTCCCTCAGCCTGAGAGTCAAGAAGAACAAGAAGAAACTCTACAGGCCGGAGATCTCCTCCCCCATGGACATGCCCTCACACCCGGTCCGTCACACACACACACACAGTTGCCATACATATACTTTTTTACAGCCTAGATCCTAACAGTCTCCTCTGTCCTCATAGATCATCAGCAGAGAACCAGAGGAGAAAGAGAGCGACCATCTGATCATCAAGAGACGCCTTCGCACCAGGACGGCCAAATGAAACTCCATCACTACTAATTTCTAACGTCCTTCTTGACAGAAATGATTGACCTTATTTGGTGTTATACAAAAATCTCTCCTATGTAACCCTGACTGAACTATGAAGGGAGCCATTTAGCCGCTTAGAAGCAGAGCAGGAAGCGAACATTTTTGTCTGCAGGCCTCAATGGCTGGTAAGTCCCAAAATATACCGACATGTTCTCAGTAATCTAAAATTCTCAATATTTTACCAGTCAACTAGACTTAGAATAGAATAAGCGCACCAAGTGCAAAAATGTAACAGCTTTTGATTGGTGGATAGTGTTCATTTTTCATATGTTTTCCCCCCAGGACACTACATACACTCAACATT
>OMLI01090899.1:0-10963 GCA_900302605.1 Rondeletia loricata | reverse complement strand
TCTCGACATAGACCATGTCAACAATTAACCTGGGGTCTTAGCAGACCGGCCAATTCCTTTAAATCTAAAGTGGATTACCACAAGTTCCATTGTGTAGTAACCTCTGACCTCTCTCTCTTTCTTTAGTATGATGCGCATCTTTAACCGTCTGCACAAGGCCGTCGGCATGCTGGAGTATTTCAGCAGCCAGGAGTGGGAGTGGAACTCTGAGAATATGAACATGTTGATGAGCCAGCTCACCCCTGAGGACAGGAAGGTAGGCTTATCCACGCACATGCCTCCAACGTGGGCCACATAGTGTTTACAAATACCTCTTACGGTTTGTTTTCCTGCTTACTTATGTAACAGACTATAGGGATCCATCACATAAGACAATTCAGTGAGTGTTTGAAAGTTAAGAAAATTGTCCACTCACCTGACGCTATCTGAATGGTCCCGATAAACCCCACCCATCCGATACTCTAAGCGGATTAAAGCAAACACTATGAAATATTTGCATCTACTATTTGACCCTGGTATGCAATTTGCCTGCCCCTCACTGGGAATATACTGCATTATAATACCACTATCATCATCATCATCATTATACCTTTATTTAAACAGGGAAGGGCCATTGAGAGCAAACTCTCTTTTACAAGGACGCCCTGTTTACAATATAATACAATGCAGTATAAAAAACAACAACAACAGGGAAATATTACAGTTTAAGACAGAGAAATATTACAATATATTACTCTGGTGATACACAGAGCGCAGCAGCATAGAAAGTAAGCCTATTGCTCCATCTACTGATTGAGAGTGGAATTTCAGGTATTCATTAATGCCACAAGACATTTTCAGACAACAGTAGCTTTAGTTGTGTCCTTGTCTCAACAGTTTCCCATCTATCTAGGTTTGATTGTAACTGTTGTCTTTTATTATTATTGCTTTTTGTTCAATTATTGTTATGCTATGTTTTTGTTTTTATTATTGTTATTATTGTAATTGGATCTGTTGTAACTTGAGGACCCCAGGAAGACCAGCCTGTCGCCTGTTTGTTGGCTAATGGGGATCCTAAATAAACAATAAACAATATCCTTCATGTCTTGCAGACATTTAACTTTGATGTGCGCCAGCTGAACTGGCCAGAGTACATTGAGAATTACTGTATCGGCACCAAGAAGTACGTCCTGAATGAAGACATGTCTGATATTCCTGCTGCCAGGCGGCATCTGAGGAAGTAAGTCGCCAAGAGAATGCAAAATAAATCCAGAACTAGCACTGGGATGACCAAGTTTACTGCATGGGGGGATGTTGTTTATTTAGTTTGTGCATTACATGTCTTACCCCTTATGTTACTTCCCTCTGTCTCACTCCTCCTCTTCCTCCCTTGCTCCCAGGCTGAGGAACATCCACTACACCTTCAACACGCTGCTGCTGGTCTTCATCTGGAGGGTGTTTATCGCCCGCTCCCAGATGGCCAGGAACATCTGGTACTTTGTGGTCAGCCTCTGCTTCAAGTTCCTCTCCTACTTCCGAGCATCCAGCACATTGACCAACTGAGTCCTCGCCACCTCGCACCAGAGACGGCAGCCCTCGCCCATCAGCAGGACACAACATCGAAAACTGACCGTCCACAAAGGACAGTCCAGATCCTCCTTTAGGCTGGACAAGCAGGGCTCAGTACAGGTGGGGGCTGCGGTGGGGCGAAGCACTTGAAAGGGAGAATGAGGTCTACTAGCCATGAAATGTATTTGTTTGGTTTGGAAATCTCTCGTCAGAACCTGCACTTTTCAGTCACCAACCCCAACAACAAATTGTGTCCACATCTAAGTGTGTGTCATTTGTTTTATACCCACCGTGGGCCGGTTATATATGCAACAATAAGCCTTTTGTGTAACTTTTCCATATTTTTTCCAGCTCATAGTTTCCATCCTCTTGAATCCGGGTACATTGCCTTTAAAATTGTGATGATTTGGTATTTTTTTGCATACTTGAAATATGTAGTAGGATCATTTCTGTATGATTCTTTTTTTTTTACTCTGGTGATAAGTCCTCTCTTTAATACACGGGTGATTTGGCTATCTGTATGTCTTCATTGCATTATATTGTATGTACTGCCTGTTGACAATGACACACAAAAACGAACTGGTGGTTGTCCGTTTCAAGGTCAATCCAGAGATGATTGAGAGAATACTCGACTATTATTTGAACTAAATTTTGACCACACAAGACAACTGTATTACTAGAAATATCCTACGGTACAGATCTACCACCTTTCCTACTGTTGAGGTTCTCATTGAGTTACTATCACAAATTGTATATCAGTATGTCTTTGAACATAAACCTCGTTCGTTTGAATGCTCATCCACTTTTTGCCTGTTTGTACAGCTGAAACAAGTTTACTACTTTTACATCTTTATAAATACTTGCGTCAAAGGCTAGTCTGATGTAGTGTTAGACCTTGGCAGTGTATTATATATAAATAAGAATACATCAGTTTGGAAGATCTGTAAATAGTTGAACTTGTATATTACTCTTATAGGCTACCAAAAGAACATTTGTGTTTGACTGTTGATTTTGCTTGGTGAGCGTCTTCACAGGATTCCACCACAGAGCTTCCCATAGAATCTACCAAAAGTGTTAAGTGTGACGGGCAAGTCTGATTTTTACTAAACAAATGAGAAATCTGTGTACAGTATTGTATATGTTACAAGTCTTGACAGAATACAAGTACATACAATGATGAGCTTTTATGGGAGAAAAAGGGACAAAACTGATTAAATGTGTTTATGCAAAAGCCCGTATCTGTGGTGTAACCATGGTGACTCCTCTTTGATTTCAGAAAGGGACGATGAACCAAAATGTCTTTAGTCGTACCATCCTATTAGGCCTGTATGATGAAGAGGTTTCATCATAATTGTTCTTAGAGCTACAGGGCTTTTGTAATGGTGTCGCTCTTCTGTGTGTCCATTCGATGACAAAGTGCTGGCTCTGCTGTTTGATGCATACCAAATGCAGTGCACTGTTGGTAAACCCCAGGCTGGAGCTACTGGCATGTCAGAATGTTATGAATGGCAGCACTTACACAATGATTTCATCTCATTCTACTTTTTAGTGTCTTTTGCTAAATATTCAACCTCCTTTTTTTCACCCTGCTCTGAAAACACTTCATTCAAGTCTGCTTGGCAAAACTGAAATAAACTAGAAGAGAACAAATGTGCCAGTGTGCTGCAGTCTGTTAAACCTAACAATATTCTACCTCACCATGTAGTTGTTGCCATAAAAATGAACACAAACATTATTGGGCTTTTGATAAATAAAGGCTTCAATGAGGACAAAAGATTGTTGCCATTTCTGATCCTGTTGCATATAGAGGAAAATAACAAGCAATGGTCATTACCTTTTTAGTACTGCGTCTAAACTTTGGGTTTTACATCGTAAAGAGGCTTAGGCTCCTGAATTGTGTAGTGCTTTTTCTCTTGTTGAAGTCTCAAGCTACTCATAAACTTTCCACCCAAGCTCTTTCATTCCCTAATATGCTCACAGTTACAATGGCAGTTAACAGCAACACCTCAGGCAAGTCCCACCTCTGAAACACTGGATTTACACTAGCAGACCAAGTGACAATCTATTTTTCTGATCATATCCACCCATGCCATGTGGCACTGGTTAAGTCATTTCAAAATGAATGCTCTGCTACCTGCAAGCTCTGAGGCATGATCATCCTGATCATCCTTGGCGTTTGAGCCATTGCAAGCTTTGCATAATTTCATACTACATAGTTGAGAAGTCTGACTGTCCTCCTGAAGGCCATTCACACGCTCTTGTGACTTCATTGACTATTCAAAAGTACATGCTGTGAAACAAAATGGTACTGATATTGGCTTCTCACATTTATGGGTACTTCAACTTTAATGGAACAGGAATGAAATAATAACCAAACATTCACCATTATCTGTCGCTACTGCAAATGGAACAGAACGCCTGAGATATTTCCAAAGAAACAAACACCATCACGTGGTATCCAAAGGAAATAATGTACAAAAAACACATTTATGACTGCAGTAATAGATATGATGCATTATTATTTTCCAAAAGTGTCATGAAACATACAATCTCTATATCTACAGCACCAGAGATGAACAGATGTGAATTCCACTATTAATCAAGTGAATGGTACAGTGTACAAACCATTACATGTCAGCCTCAATAATCTTTAACATGTTGCAATATAGTAAGCCAGCTTTACCTTTTGCAGTAGAAAAAAACACCATTACATGACATGTTGGTCGAGTTGGCATTTAGGAAAACAGTTCACAATACTGGAAGAACAATAAATAACATGGGATAGTCTCTGATGGAATGAATTAAGCCATCTTTCTCCGGTCATCCCACTGGAAGCAGTGAAACTCAGTATTCATTCATTCATTAATACGGTTTAACAGGTTACCTCCTCAACATCAAACTATGGAGAAGACAGAATGAGCAGAGTGATGGCCAAGGTCCTGGCTACTCCTGAGGGGCCAACAGAGGGGTTTGATGATTGTTCATCTGGTTGTGTGGCTGCACAACCTGGAAACATACGGACAGTGCAGCAATACCACTGTGAATGACTTCATCCGTCTGGAAAGACTCAGTACAGTTAGGGTCTATCAGTTCCATTGCTTTTTAAAATCGTGGTACAGGTTAGCATGCTTTAACACAAACCCAGTGACATCATTTACTGATTACTGTGCAAGATGGGAGCTGGTGTTCTGGATACTGGTCAGGACGCACCTCTCTGGGCCTATAGGCTCCCAGTTTGAAGCGACAGCAGACGACATCAAAACAGAAGCCGACAAACCCATGGAGCATGCCTTGGGGGAGAGAGGAAAGAACACAACAGGGATGGATGGATGGTGGAATTTAGAAATGTTTTCCATGATACCTTTCTCTTATATAAATTATTAATTGAAAAAAAAATTACAAATAATTTAGTCTCATATTCTGACAATTCCACTTGTTTCCAATGCAGTTTCACTTGTTTCAGGAATTTTCTGAAAACAAGTGTCTTGAAACAAGGCAGAATAAGCCAGATCGCTTGATTCAAAAACGTTCTTGAAAAAAGTTGTAAAGTGAAACTATCTCGCTTGTTTTAAGAAAAATCAGCTTTTGAGTCAACACTAGATTAGACGACTTTTTGCAGCGTATGATTTGAGTGGAAACCAGACTCGCCTGTTGTGGTGAATATACCCCCAATAATGCCACACAGTCGGACCAGGAACTGCCATAGCGGCATATGCTGCTCGCTGACCGTCACCATCAGCGAGCTGGTGTCGTACTTGACGAAGATGCCGGAGACGCCGTGGCTGCCTGCTGCGTGGTTTATCACCCGCTCCTTATGAACAGAGAGAGAATGGTGCTTAGGTTAGGTCAGTGTCTCTCCTTCTCTCTCATTGGCCATTAGGTATGGATTTGTCTTGAAGAAATTATATTGTCACAATTATTAATGTTTGGGAGATGCGGAACACAATATGTATGGTGGGAGAAGAGAGTCTGGCTGTATTCAATCATCAATTATATGTGGGCTTGCTGTGTGTGGGTTAGTTTTCCCTCTGGTTTCATTTGATAAACAGCAAAAATCTCTCTCTCTCTCCAGATTTTGACCTCCAGCGTTTACACTCACCTGCTCAGTCACAGCAAATTGGTGTGTGTCTGCAGATATCTTGTATGTGTGCAGTCTGGTGGGCACCACTGTGATGAAGTACTGGAACATCTGGTTGTCTGGAATAGCAACACACTGTTATGTGAAAAATATATTGATAAATATATATTTCAGTTTTTCACCACATTCATTTCAATGAGGAAACGGTAGCGATGTAAACTGCAGCTGAAGAAATTCTAAATAAAACATTTGTCACAAATGTTGCCTCCACAATAAAACATATTAGTTCCATCCAGCCCTTTATAGTGCTTTCTGTAGAGGGAACTTATTTACTCAAATGCCTAATTAGCTGTAATGTATCCATTACACAATTCATCAAACCAGCAACATCAAAGGACAGTTTTTAAGGTCAACTT
Source organism: Rondeletia loricata (assembly GCA_900302605.1). Taxonomy (NCBI): domain Eukaryota; kingdom Metazoa; phylum Chordata; class Actinopteri; order Beryciformes; family Rondeletiidae; genus Rondeletia; species Rondeletia loricata. The sequence continues at coordinate 4,921 of OMLI01090899.1, read as the reverse complement.
ATGATGCCATATCACTTAGGAAATTGTAGCATTTCAGCAACAACAACAAAAAGACTCAAAACCTCAATAATCTAAATTCTGTCTAAATGTTTTTTGGTAGGAAACCAATCCATCGTGTGTTTTTCTCTCGCATCTCTGGGAGGAGCAGTAACTTACTGTTATTGGTGACTTTCTCCGTGCCGTCCAGAGGATTGATGATGCCTGGTATCTCCTCCCCGAAAGACAAATGGTCTATTCGATGGGAGAAGTTGTACGCTGTAATGCAATGATGAGAGCCACTTCAGATTCAATCAAGGCAGTGGGGGTTCACTGAAAGCCTTCTACGTGAAAGTGGAAAAAGTTGACTCTGCACTGTGGGTTGTTTACAGTACATCCATTTGAAACACACATTGGTCTCTCACAGGATATCTACTGATCAATCATACCAATTTTGGCCATTGCTCAGGAGGGAAACTGTCTTTTATATCAACTAACATTTGACCCTCTGCAGCTGGGGACCATCAGGACATCAGCAGTAGATTGACACAGCTCTGTTCTGGCTATTCAACCTTGAATACTAAAGCATCAAATGTTTCTCTGGATCACAGTAACAGTTTTCTTGTTCAAATTCTGTTGCTGTGTGTGTGATACTTTTTTGATCCCTGTAGGGAGACACTCTTTTCTCTTGCCCCCCTCCACAGGGAGGTCAGAGGTCAGGGTCAGCTGCAGAACAGCACCCTTGGAGCTGGTAGGGATTCGGTGTCTTGCTCAAGGACACTTCAGCAGGGCGGATGTTTGCCGACACGGGGGCTTAAACCCGATCTCCAGGTGAAGAACAGTCTTCTAACTCACTACACCACCCTGCAACCCCACTGCTGAGTAGTAACATATGTCATATGAAACATTTAATGGTGTTATCGATATAAAAAATATCTTTTGTAAATCTCACCCTCGCACATCTAATATCTTCCTTATCCTGTACATGGAATGCACCAAGATGTATGTGATATGTAGTGTAAAAAAAATACTACTTTGGCTGCTAAAAACATTCTTGTGGAGTCTTTTTTATTGATTTATTTACCAGTCCCCCTGGCAGAAGAGCTTCATAAGTAAATGTTGCCTCCTATGTACAGAATATAATAATAAAGAGTATATTGCAGCGTATAAAACAAGCCAAAAATAATAATAATGCAAGTGTGATTATAAAAGCAGGAGACACTTCTTATTTAATGAAGGAAATGTACATACTTTCATGGCTTACAAAAGCTGCAATGTGGGCATGGCCTTGCGGATGATGAATAGGCCTGAAAACGACAAAATGTCAGTATTAGAGGACTAGTAATGTAGATTTGTCATATTTACACAACTTCTACAAATGGATCATGGTAAGTCCTTCACTGCTGTCCCATGGCATAAACCTTGCACACACACTTTGCATGGAGCTGATGACCTCTAGCTACTTCTGACAGTGCCGTGTTGACAAATCAAATCATGTCTTACTTTCCCACAGTGATGTGGAAGTTTCCTGCCACCTTGTTGACGTAGACATGCCCATGTATCCTGCAAGCACTGAGGGGCTCCACAGAGGCATCCTCCCTACACACACACACACACACACACACACATTGTTCACTAGCTGTATGTCGCTACATGTAATCCACAGCTATCATTATGAATAGTTTATTTGGGCCAATGAAACTGACCGTGGGGGCAGGGCAGTAGGGCCGCCCTTCAGGACAGTTTTGTAGAGGACTTCCTGGAGGGCATGTTCCTCTCTCAGCCTGTTCTGTATGAGAAGCAATGTCCTGGAGAGCAAATAACCATGTCAGACTCACTCAAAGCTACAGTTGTACACAGAAACTACATCTGGAATGCGGTTAAGCAAAATTCCCGACTGCTGCCAAGGCCTAGAAACGACTTAAGAAACGATCCTTGTTAGCAGAAGGAATCTGGATGGACCAAAAAACGGTATTTCCCCATTCCAGTTGCTGTACCTTGTTTTAAAGACTAAAGAGCTTTCTGTTTATAGCAAGAAAAAGTCAATACAGACTTTTATTTTTAATCTCCCGGAGTAATTTGATAAAAGCTTACCTGTGCCACAGTCTCTGTTGTGGGGACAGTTCAAAGACAACCTGACCAAAGATACAAAGAAAAGAGATGCAGTTGTGACGGGCAACATCTCGATTTGGATGCCCCAGTGATAATATGGGCTGCAACAAAATGCTTGTCTAATTCCTCAGCTGTTCCTCTTGTGTTAGTGCTACATTCCACTAATTAGCAGTTGAAAAAGTACAGTAACTAGTGATCACATGTAGGAGAAAAGAAGACCATATTTTTCAAGACAAGCTTCGCTCACAGGCTCATACTGAAGGCCATTGGATGTGATCATGGTCTCAGCCAGGTCCAGAACGTCTGCTCCAACATCTGAGACCACAGACAATTAATTCATGTCATTAGTATATTATTCTACACTCATACATACACTCACCGGCCAAAATAACGGGAACACCAGTTTTCCATAACACATAAAAGAGCCGTCGCATGTTTGTTAAGCAAAACCTGCAGCCCCTGTTCTTAATCTGATGATCTACGCTGTTTTGTGACTTTCAATTAATGTGCAACTTTTAGATTATGGCTATTATAGTTGAAGATTACTCAATTATTACTGACATGACAGCAACATTTGATTCACAAATTATTATTATTTGATAATAATATTATTACCAGTCAATTATGATTAATTGTCATGCTCATCAAAAAACCGAGCCATAATCTAAAAGTTGCACATTAACTGAAAGTCACAAAACAGCATAGATAAGCAGATTAAAAACAGGGGCTGCAGGTTTTGCTTAACAAACATGCGACAGCTCTTTTATGTGTTATGGAAAACTGGTGTTCCCATTATTTTGGCCGGTGAGTGTACATACTGTATATTTGCACTGCAGTTCAATAGATAGTGTCCCTATTTGAATGATGGAGAAGGTTGGACACTTACGCTGGCATTTCATGGCAACTGTAATGTCAATGTTTATTCTCAATTTGCTGTAAAAAAAATAAAATGAATTAAAATAAAATAAAATAAAAGAAGAGCGAGAGTTATGTCAGGTTCTGCAATCGTAACCTACCATATAGCACAATTCATTTACGAAAGAATGTTCTGTGTAATAGTGAATATTCATTCACTTTGAACATAAGCTTACCTGGAGAAGTCCTTGTCCACTTCATATTCATACTTCATCCAAGTGTCCCGATAAACAAAGAACTCTAAGATAGCCAGAAGGGCCATGGCACTAAACGCTATCAGTGACACTGTGGAGGAGACAGAGGAATAAACAGGCCAAGGGATCGCCAAGGGAACGATGTCTTCTTCTTCTTTTTCCCAAAGGATGACTTACCTGTCCCTCCTGAGGCTGAGGACTCTACGTAGCTCTCTGGGACCTTGGGGAAGGCGTCCAGTTCCTTCACCAGGCCCAGGGCTTTCTTCCTGGACAGACGCCTCATCTTCAGGTTCATGGCAGCTCTCCACCTCCTCCATCACAAACGTGGAGCAGTACATCAGCATTAGATTCAGCATCGGTCTACAGCCTTTTAGCTTGAATGGTTTTATTGGCAAACAGACGTTGATGATGATCACAATGTGGGCCAAACAAATGGTTAGAGCACAACTTATAACAAACAAAAATATTAACACACCTAAACCAAAAAAAAAACAATAGGAATCCTATGATGAATTTTAGAAGGATACTATACGAATACCATGGCAAAAGTCCCTACAGTTTATTATAGGAATATTACTGTGATACCATAGGAGATTTAAAAAATACCATTAAATACGATAAGATTACTATAAACCCAATATTGAGTATCACAGACACACTATAAGTTCCTATGGGAAGATTACAGTGTCAGTCTAGCTAACGTGAACAACCAACAACACACATATCACTGCTCTTTCATCACATCAGTCGTTATCTCTTACCTCTGTTCTCGTCTAGACAGTGAGTCATGGTGAAGTATTCATGGCAGCTCTGCCACAGAAACAAACAGACATATCGCTATTTGTTACTGTTGTTGCTTGTCTGATATGCGGCTGTAGACCGTGCAAACCATGGGTGTATTATGATGCGGTCTAATGATGCTTTCTCGCTTCCTTGTTTGGGTGAATCACGACGTCACGCAGCGTGCAGCGTGCCGTGTGCGCGCCCCGCACCTGTGTACGCGCAGTGAACACTATTGCCATTCAACATTCACTCACTAGGTGGCGCTTTAACACAAAAATGTTGCCCTTTGTCAGAACCACTGAAAGCAGATAGTTTGAGAATAGAATAGAATAGAATAGAATTGAATTGAATTGAATTGAATTGATTAGATTACTCTGTAGAATACTCTGGTTGCTTTATAGCATTAAGGCTTTAGAAATGACAAATTATAGCTTTTGCATTTTTTTGGCTGGACGATGAGTCTAGCCCTAGAAACCAAAATGTCCGTGAGTGACTGACTGAGTGATGAAGTTGCTGAGTGATGAAGTTGACTGACTGACTGAGTGATGAAGTTACCCCATTGGTCGGCTAGTCTGATGATGTCATCACATTATGACATTATCACATCGTGACATCATCACATTATGACATCACATCGTGACATCATCACATTATGACATCATCACATTGTGAAATCATCACATCATGACATCATCACTTCGTGACATCATCACATTATGACATCATCACACACATGTTCCGGTCGGCGGAAGCATTAGAATTAGTTTCCTCAAGCAACAAGCAAGACGTGAATAACGACAAAGACACCAAAGCTACTTTTCCCTACTAGCAACGAGCTATGGCAGTGTACGGATGGCGCCATAAGGTCCACAAAACAATACACCACAGTCCTCAACCTCCAATCTGCCACCCTTCATATCTGCTTTTCCAGCTCCAGGTTA
>OMLI01090898.1:15465-16500 GCA_900302605.1 Rondeletia loricata | reverse complement strand
TGTGTATGTCAAACGGGTCAGCAGAGCAACACAGCAGCAGTCGTGACAACTGAGTGCCAAGGTAAAACCTAATAAGAGACCTTGCTTCACTGCATGCAATAGAAGGCCAGTGAGGACAGGAAGGGAGGGGAGAAAGAAGAAGAGAGAAGGGGAGAGGAGAGGAGAGGAGAGGAGAGGAGAAATGAGATGAGAGGAGAGGAGAGAGGAAAGGAGAGGAGAGAGGAAAGGAGAAGAGAGGAGAGGAGAGATAAGTAAGGAAGAAGAGAGGACTTGAGTGGAGAGGAGGAGAGGAGAAGGGAGGGGAGGAGAGTAAAGTAAAGGAGGAGAGAGGAGGAGGGATGAGAGGACCATGGGGGGGTGACAGGCAAGGAGAGAGAGGAGGCGAGGAGAGGCAGGCGGAAAACACAAGTATTAATGGATGCCATAAAATGCACGGCGCATGAAAAAATTATATTAGCATTGCAAATATTGTCCTCCCCTCTACTCTCTCCCCCGTCTCTCTCCCTGCCTCCCTCTCCCTCTCTATCTTTTTCTCCTAATCTCCCTCAACTCAGCATACATGCCTCTCCATCCCCCCCTCTCTCTCTCTATATATACATATACATATATATATAGTTAAATCATGTTGGACAGTTGCAGTTTAAGCCGTAATGACAAGAACAAGGCTCCGTAGTCTGACCTTGGCATTTTGCATAAGGAGACGTATGAATCTCCTCAGACTCTGTCCGTGGAGGAAAACACTTTCCTCTAATGATTCATTCATGAAGTGCTAACATGTCACAGTGCAGTCCTTTCTTTACGTCTCTATACATAACACACCACGATGCCGATACCGATACCGGTATTTTTGTATTGAAGCTGCCGATAGACGATATTTAGTGTCGATCATTTGTATATTTAAATTTAATCATTTTTATGCTAAAGAATGACAGGAATTCAGTGTTTCCCCCAGAAATGTATTCTTTGCAGGGTGGAAAGGCCTCTGAAACAGCATTTAGACCCTCATGGGACACAAAAACTATCCATTAAAACCCA
>OMLI01090898.1:5465-10465 GCA_900302605.1 Rondeletia loricata | reverse complement strand
CTTGCAGTGCTTGATGGACTTTTTGCTAAAACGTATTAACGTTGCTTGGCAGACTGCACTTCACATTTCACAGAGGCCTAAATGTGGAGACTCATTTCATTAAGCAATAGTTTTCATAAAATTGTGATAAGAAGTAAAGGTCATGCAATTACTGCAATTATTCTATCCTAGATTTCTTCATAGTACAACAAAATCCAGAGCGTGGGCCTTAGGCGGCTGGTGAAAGTGAGCTAATCGTGTCAACTTCTGAGGCTTTTTAAGAACTGTGATAACCCGAAGAGAACAGAGACAACAACACAATCACATTGAGTCTGTGAGGAGACTAACCACCTATGGAAAGACAGCTTAACACCTGGGGATTGCAGCTGTCCTTTTATTTTGCTTCAATTTCCGCACTGTAATTGCTTCATCAGGACCGAGTAGTTGATGAGAACAAACAATGCCCGGGGTCGCAACAAACAGATAATAATAAATATGTCACTCTTTTAATGCAATATTTTAACAACATGGGGTATTGCTGCGTTACATTTCATCTGGATCAACATCATAACTGCCTTTTTTACACTTTTGTTTATTTAAAAGAGAGCTGCAGAATCTGGCTCATTGAGTTTCATATCAAAGCATTTCTCTTCTTTGCACGGATTGGAATGAGATTCTTTTCCAGTAGCAGATCAGGATTGCCTGGAACCCTTTAGGCTAATGGAATAGGACACAACACTGACAGTCAGCCATTATGAATGATGCAGTAATGCCCCACTTGACACTGATTTTTGTTGGATTGTGATTTGTTGGTGATTTGTAATTACAGCGTAACTGGGGCTGTGCTTGTATCTGGTTTATAAACACAGGAAAACAGGGATAAGTCTGTATTTTGTACGGGGGGAAATACTTTCTGTGGCTAACAATGAATGTTACTGAATAAAGGCAAGACTGTGTAACAAGACTCATTTAATTCCGCTCCTTAAATCTGATTAGAAAGACAAAGGATAATGAATGTGGAGTGTGATGTTTCTTTAAACAATACAGTTTCATACAAACACAGGACACAAGTTTCTTATCCATCCATCCATCCATCTATCATCCATCATCCCTCCCTCCATCCATCCTTCATCTACTCATTGACCTCCCTCCATCCATCCATTGGCCCTTACCTTTTCTGCCGACTGCGCCGTGCCAAAGAAGATGGGTATGAAAGCCAGCCATACAATGCAGGTGGTGTACATGGTGAACCCGATGGGCTTGGCCTCGTTAAAACTTTCTGGAACCCCGCGGGTCTTTATAGCGTAAACAGTACAAGTCACCATCAACAAGATACTATAACCCAACGAACAGATAATCTGAAGATCCGTGATGTCGCATTTTAACACGCCCCGTGCCATATTTGGGTTGATGGTCTTCTGCTCATCGTAGTCTATGATCGTGTTGGGCGGGTCCACCACGAACCAAACAAACACCCCCAGGAGCTGGACCGAGATGAGGCTTGAGGTGATTGCCAACTGTGAGGTGGGGCTGATCAGCCTGGGCGCCGTCACCGACTTCTTGCCCTGCTCGAAGATGCGGTAGATGCGGTTGGTTTTGGTGAGAAGAGCGGCGTAGCTGATGCACATCCCCAGACCCAGGAAAATCCTTCTGAAAGAGCACACGCCAACGTCCGGCTTGGCGATCATCAGGAACGTGATGATGTAACACAGAAAGATCCCTGTCAGAAGAACGTAACTCAGCTCCCTCCCGGACGCTCTGACGATCGGTGTGTCGTTGTACCGTATAAACGTCGCCATGACGCAGATCGTAGCGATGATCCCGAGCATGGCCAGGAAAACCGGAATCACAGCCCAGGGCGAGTGCCATTCGAGTTTTATTATGGGTATAGGCTGGCAGGCTGTGCGGTTGGCATTGGGCCTCATGTTGTAGGAGCACAGCTTGCAGGTGAACTCGTCATACTGGTACTGGTAGCCGTCGCAGAGCTCGCAGTGCCAACAGCAGGGCATGCCTTTCACCACCTTTTTCCTCTCGCCGGTTTTACAGGGCAGGCTGCAGACGGAGCTGGGGATCTCATGCTCTCCTCTAGGCCACTGCATGTCCTCGATCTGCAGAGATAGCATGGGAGACAATGAATGGTTAGATTCAATGGCTTAATGGTAAATATAAAGGTAAGCACACTATGAACTCCAGTCGGTGATTAAAGGGCAATTCCAGCGTGATTGGATTTTTTGTGAATTTTTTTTTAACGTTTTCTATCCCTTTAATGTTAATTCTGACAGTTTTTACATGCATGCACCGCGATTAAAGATATTTTGTAATCAGTTTTGCCGTACCTCTCGGTCTCATTCACACCCATTCAATTCCAAACGGCATAGAAAACAACTCCGGAGACTTCTAACAAAAATAGCAAATATCTCATAACATGATAAAATTACGCTATAATCGTCCTTTAACATAAGGCAAACTACCACCAATATAAACAAATATACTATTATTTCAAGGCCCTTTCAAGAAATATATATAGTTTTTGTCTGACAGTACTTCATAAGATATGCTATGACTTTATATCAAAAAGATTCGCTAAAAAAAGTGGTATCCTTGTTTAGTCAGTTTAGGTGCCAAAGCAATAGGCTGTCAAGGGCATCAATATTAGGCTGTATTACAGGGCCTCTACTTGGTATTTTGGAATATATTACAGATCTTGACTACTTCTCCAAGGTGAAGGTAAGAAGAATACATTACAGAGCGCCTGCTTGTTAATTAGGAATATGTTTAAAATCGCAATTTTCTCAATTTGAAAACATAAGATGTCAAACAGTTTGAGGTTAGAGTAGGTGAAGGTGGAAAGAATACATTACTGTGCATGTTATTTTGGTAAAAATAACTAAAATTACATATCCTCAATAAAGAGAGATATGATGGCTATGATATGCTTGTGGCTGCATTGCATTCTGGTCTACTGAGGCTACTGTCGGTGGAGAAACGATGTTCTCATTGTGTGAGTCTATCCAATACCCTCTAAAACCTAGAGGTTCACCAGGTTGTAAGTAATGACATTGTAAGACGTTGACTCAGAGGTTATGTTTGCTCAGTCCTGGATTTATAGCTAGGATCTTATCTTTTAGTGTGTATCACTGCTGTTAAACAAACATTTGCTTTGGCTCTGGTGTGTGTGTGTGTGTGTGTGTGTGTGTGTGTGTGTGTTACAGAAGCAAAGGTCTCATTGATCTGACGGCTTGACCGCCTCTAATGAGTAATGAATACCCTATTAGGGAAACATCAATATGGATAAATTCCACCTGGATCATAGCAGCGCTCTGAGAAGACATGTCAGTTATCTACAATTACCACTCAATATTATAGCCAGATGGCACGGTGAATAGGAGGACTGCCCTGCAACTGGAGGACCAGGGTTCAAGCCCCCATGACGATACGCATCTGCCCTGCTGAAGTGTCCTTGAGCAAGGCACTGCATTCTACGAGCTTGAGGGGCGCTGGTCTGTACCTGGCCCTGAGAGAGGAGAGTATTTCCCCTACAGGAAGTATCACATGATTGTATTACAAGCAATGGGATAAATATTTCATTTTCAATATGCTATTGGGGCAGGAAATAGGAGCTACACTGTAAAATAAAATATGTAAATCTCCTAGTTCACATCTTGCCTGGCCCTTCCTGAAACTATGCCCAGACACCTGGAAGCAGTTCTGGTGACTGATGGTGGCCAAATACCCAATTATTGTGCGTTGAGGTTTTTGGCAGATAGCTGGCTTCTGGTTGAAGGTTTTGAAAGGACTTGGGGGGATTTCAAATGCTACTGTGACCCAGAACAGATCAATTACACGGTGTTAAGGACATCCTCAAATAGATTATCTACGAAAGACCGATCTGAATCAGTCCTCGGTCTCAGATGCCAGTGGCAATACTTGAGGAACCAGTCAAATATTGATACTGGATGTTATCACCTCCCACTCTCGTCGCAGACTCTCCCCAGCCTCCCTGTGCTCCGCCAACAAAAGCCAAGTTCATAACCCGGGATAGTCAGGGATCAAAAGCTGCATCGAGCCGACAGACTCAGTCAGCCGAAGACTTGTATTTGGCCTTGGTGAGCCTCTAATCTCCCAAAGGTGCCGGGCCAACACTGAAGAAAAGGAAAAGAAATAAAACTATTTCTTTCCTCCTCTTTCTCTGCCACCACTCTCTCTCTTTCTGCATTTTTACAGTTTTTTTTTTTCGATTATGAGGTTCTGCTCAACTTCATCAGCCCTTTCTTCCACCCATCCATCCTTCCCTCCCACACTTTGACTACTTCCAACGCTCAAGCTAAGCCTTTTTAACCGTATGCCGAGGCACTGCAACGCGTGGACCATCAAAATTACATGACCAGCTGACACAAATCCCCGCTGCTCCTCCTCAGTAATATCTCATACGAATATGTCTTCACCATTTAGCATATGAAATGTATTCAATCATGTAAGAAACAAGCTTTATTATGCAGAACTGATGAGCGGCTGAGCTGTGCCCGGTTATAAAATGACTCGCGGCTTCACAAATCCAAAAGGAATTCCGACCGGGGATTCAAAACGCCAGGAGCGACGGTGGGTCAATCATTTAAATGGAAACACCATCCGTCTACCCTCCGTAGCGGTCGGGGAGGGCCGCCAGCTACTGCGGCGTGTTCAATAATTCACTCGGGTCTCTGAAGAGGTGTCAGAGTTGGTAGAGAGATCCGGACAAGAGGTCTCTCTGGTCTTAAATCTGACTATGCGGCCATACAAAAGTCCAACATGTTCCCGTTTTCCAGGCCCCTCCAGCTGAAGAGCAGCCTGTACCGGTGATTCAGCCACAGGGTCCTGAACTCAGGCGGCTCCGACACCCGGACACGAGATTAAATAAAATGGAGACCGGTGTCTGTCGTGGCACGGACTTGATCTCACAGGTTAAAGAAGAGACTAGGAGTACCACGGCCTCTCTCTCTCTCTCTCTCTCTCTGTCGATCGGAAGAGCACACGTCTGAACT
>OMLI01090888.1:0-10642 GCA_900302605.1 Rondeletia loricata | reverse complement strand
CAGAAGAAAGGCTGAGTTGTATCCAATACCTGCTTTTGTTGGATCAAACCACTAGACCGACGTCAAGCTCTCCCTCTCCATCTCTCTCTCTGTCTTTCTCACGCTCTCTCCCACCTTTACAGAGAACAGGGAAGCGTGTCTTGCCATGTACCATCTGTCTGATAGCCAATCAGAACAGCTGGAGAGTACTGTTGCATGCTGGGAAAGTAGGGTCACACTCCTCACCTTCTGCGTTGTGTTGGGAAAACAAGCTTAGAGATTAGAGGGGCGCAGTGACATGAGAGGCTTGTCTCATCTTCTCCCTCACTGTCAAACACACAAGCTGTGCCTCTCACAAATACACACACACACACACACACTTTTCAGCTCTCCACTCTCTCTTTCTGTCCGCGTGTCTCATTCTGTCCTTAGTGAGATGGATGGGGAGTTGGGAGAAGGAGTAAGTGATTGATAAAAGGAGAGATGTGAGGAGAGGAGGGGAGGCGGAGCAGTGGTTCCCCAGCCTTTTAAAGAAGGGCTAAACTAACAGCAAATGGCAGATGTGGAGCGAGGCGCTTGGTTTGGGGTAATGGTTGTATTTCCACTAGGTTACCTCTCCGTCTTTAAAGTAAGGGACGAGGGATAACAGGAGGTAAATTATTTGTTGTGGTGATTCACAATCCACACAGATCCCTTTTCAGTGTTTTTGTCTGCCTGTTAGTTGGTTAGTCTCTCTCTCTTCTCTCTCGCTCTCTCGCTCTCTCTCTCTGTATCTAGATATAAAGGGTATGTGCTGGTCCTCTGAAAATGTCTTAAATACAGTTTTAGAGGACTTATTATTCGTTATGTAATGACAGGTTTCTTTTTAAGATTCATTTTGATGCAAATATGAATTAGATGGAGGTATTGAGGTATTGATTGATTCTTTACATACAGTGACGAAACTCTGTAAATGCCACGGATTGTGTAGTTTCACTAAAGGATGTGAATGGGACCGGCAGTGGTGTATTACATTACTTTCGCTTCCAGTTAGCTTCCAGTTGACTCTTAGGTTAATGCAGAACAGGGTTAATACAAAATGCGGTTTGTTTCATTGCATCTGCATTAATAAACATGACTCTGCATCGTGTCCCTAAATAATTAATTTCCCAGTGTGCTTTTTCTTATGCTAGTTAGAGAATTTTCATTAGATATGTCCCTTTGGAAATAGGCTGGTTTTCTGTTTCTGTTTCTTTATTTTGGTTGTTAAATTGGTCTTAAACGTAATTCCAGGTAGCGTTAAAAATGTTAAATGTGTCTTCCTGAAGCCTGCAGATACCCTGATATAGCTCTGTGATCACTGCTGCTAGCTCATCTGCCTCCCTGTTTCTCTCTGTCTCCCATGTGTTTGTGTGTGTGTGTGTCCCCAGTTCAAGGTGGAGGGTGAGTGGTGGACGTGGATCGACTACGAGCGTTTCCAGGAGCTGGTCCAGGCTCACGAGGAGAGCGGGGGCCAGCAGAGCTTCTCGGCCCTGGACTACGTAGCCAAGACTCCCAGCTGGGCTCTGTTCGGAGCCCGCGAGCAAGGTTTCGACCCTGCCGACACACGCTTCCAACGGCGCAACAAGACCAAAGACATCTCTGGATGCTGATAGATAGAGAGAGAGAGAGAGAGAGAGGTAGGATGAATAGAGTGAGTACTTACAGCTCCAGAGAGAGAAAGAAAGAGGAAAGTAGGGTTGGAGGGTTTTATTCCTATTCACAAGCTTTGCTCTTCCCGTTCTCTGGACAGTTTCTTTAGAGTTGATACCTGCCCTGTCTCTCAGGGCATTCCTCTATGAACTTCAACTTTCTGTCTCCCTACTTTCCTTTCTCTCCACTTTGTATCTTTTATTTTATCGGCTTGACCCCCGAGATCAGCCCAAACCGGCCAGAATCAATTCCTCCACACTGTTTCGTAGCCATTCCCCTTCACCTTTACTTTTAAGTGTTCCTTTCGCTTCTTTTATGTTCATAGATCTTCAGTATTTCCCCTCCTTCTTTCGTGATTTTGTGATTATAAATGTCAAGGGCTTTGATTTTTATAGCCAGCTGGCAGCGCTTAGCAGGGATTACAGTGTTTAAGTTGAGCCTGGAAGTGGCTCCCATCACCTTTCTCTTCTCTGACACTTACAGTCCAGTTTCCAGTCAGGCAGCCGCACAGCGCGGGACATCATCGGCATGTTCTAGTAGCTTCCTTTCTTCCCCTCATGTCATCCCTGGAGAGCTACCGATCTTTCCCAGGGACCTCCGCTCTTCCGCCTACTCGTTAGGATAGTGGTTATATTTACTCGGTGGTGAGAGAATAGCATTAAGGCTGCATGTCCACTGGGAGCCTCTCTTTACAGCACTGGCTTCTTTATTCCTGCCATTTTCAGTGGAAAGGTCAGTTGTGAGCTTAGCATGTTTTTAGCGCAAGAAAATATTGCAGCTTTCAGCTAAAGTGTCCTGCCCTTCAGACGGGTTTTCAATAGTTGCGTAGAAACAACACTAGTCACAACCAGCGCTTCGCACATGTATCTGTGTAGCACTGCTAGCTAAAAAATAGATGGGGTACATGTACATACATCGACACACAAATGTATGCAGTGTGGTTTGCATTCATGAATGCCAACACTAAATCGGTTCAAGTGAGAAAGTACTCTGTAACGGTTGTTCTAGGTTGAAGCCCGCCACCACTATGCACTCTAGTCCTCCTCTAGTCCAGTATGCCAGTACAAAGCCGTTACTGACATTATGTTATGAAATACAGATGTTACTTGAAACATTGTTTAAAAAAAGAAGTCCATTTTAATTTGTTTGTGATTTTTTTCTTGACTGTATGTGGATATATCGTTGTAATACATTTTTTAATTTAGGAAACATCTGCTGTTGTCCTTTGTGAATTTCAGAGACACAACTACTACACGCCCACAGGTGCATGAAAGGACGTGTGCCATATTTCTGGCATCTCCGCCTCGGACTGCTGTTATTTTATTAATTATTTTCCTTTTTTTACTGGCAGCAGAATGGGAGATTGACATTTTATGACTCCGATAAGCCTGCGAGATTGGCAGTAAAAAGCTTTCTTGGCTGCACTTACTGTAGAAGCCGGCAGAAGGGCGCTAATTGAACAAGCAAGGAGTTCAGAGGTCATACAACACTGCAGTAGCCACTATCAGATTTTGAGATGTATGTTTAATCTTTACTTTAAATTTGGTGCTGCTGTTTTAGTTAATAAATATGAAATGGCACGTCATTAAAAAAATACAGTACCGGTACATTAATAGTTTAAGAGTGGCTTAGGAAGGCCAAAATTCTCTTTTGCTGGGGTTTTCCAACAGCCAGTCTTTACATGACCTTGCATATAGTGCAAGAAGATGTATGTTAAGTATGCAAGTGAAGAATGACATCATCATAGGATCACGAGGGTTGAACGAGGTCGGCGGTTTCATACTGGGGTTGTGACTATTCCATATACCAGCCCTCTTCATCCTGATCATTTCCAAACTCTTCTTTCTTTTCCTCTCTTCGTTCATCTTCCAGACACAGCTTTGTTAGTCCATAGCTGGTTTGTCTGGGTTATATACTGTACAAAAAGCTCTACAAAGTGAGCGTCTCCTCTAGACTTCTTCCTACAGGAGCAACAACAGAAAAGTACAAGTACCAACATCCTCTTTTGGAACGGGGTTTATGAGAAATGTGGTCTTCATTTTGAAAAACACAAAGTGCAACACATAGCACGTTCAACTACAAACGCAAAAAAAAAATTTTTACGTGTTTGATTCTACGTTTATATCATTCTAATGATTTTGTATTGAGTTGCTGGTTTGAGGCCGGTAATTATGTAGTTCGAACAACATAATTAACTCGAAACACCATGAAAGCTCTGCTCCGGGAACAACCAGTGGCCAGCGCACGGCGGTCTCTACAGTTGGTCAGTGACTTTCACTTGGGACGGTCAGTTATGTGAACTTCCCTGTAGCTATGTTCTTTCACATCTCCCTACTCGGATGCCTGTTTTTGACTTGATATTCTATGGAATTATTGCTCTGAGTTGTACTTGACATTTCTGAATAGTAAAATAAAAGAAACATTGTTTTATGTTGTGTCTGGTCCGTGTGTCTGCCATGTGAGTCAGGGGCGACTCGTTACACTAGTATTTGTACTATTTTAACGGCACTATAGTGTATCTGTTTCAACATCATAGACAAAATGCAAATAGGCTAACGCATAACTTGCCATACAAATTCATATTTTAATATAAGACAGCCCAAATCCCTTTCATATACTGATTGAAACTCAAGGTTAGATCAAAATCTAAGTCTGGCATAAAGTCTTTTATATTCTTGCCTCATTATACCAACTCTAACATTATGCAAATCTAACTTATGAAGCATATCTGAGGCTTATGAAGGCAGATATATTGAAAACGGGGCTCACACCAGCGCAAAATACCCTAGCCATATCCAAGCTGCAGGGAGACATGAAATAACCCACGTAGGCTCGAAAACAAAAGCATCTACCATTCTAGACTCATTCACCCCTCAAGACTGTAAAGAAAATACCCCGGGGCATTAACTGTATCCACATCTGCCCTTAGTGAGAGCAGGCACAAGGAGAGCATGGGACTGCAGATACATGGGGCACTGAAGGTTTCACCAAAATCGAATACCTTGCATTAATAAAACAGTTCCTCATATATAAGTCCCAATTTATCAACATTAACTGTACATATCTAACTTATGAAAGAAGTCTGAGGTCAGATCTTAAACGGAGACACTTGAGGAACACGGATCACACCAGCGCATCACAGGCAAGTCCGACTTTCACAAAAACTCACATCAAATAATCAGAGAGAGAGAGAGAGATGATGCGCTGCTGCAGGTAGAAAGACAGCAGCCCATGGCCTGTCTGAAACTAGTGATAATTTCCCTGGTGTAAATAAAAACTGAATAGGCTAGCATACGCCTAAATTAGGCAACACAAACATTATCTGCACAGGACAGGCAGATGACCTTGATTATGCCAGTCTTAGATTTTGATCTAACCTTAAGTTTCCATCCATTTCTGTTCCTATCCGCTTCCTGCAATCCTCCCCTAAAAAACCAGACAGAAAAAGAAGAAATAATTAAGGCCCACTGTGACAGAAAAGATTAAAGTAATTGCTTTTAAGAGAAAGAGTGTGCATTCTTTGGAGGAAGCATGAGAGAGGTACAGGGAGAAGCTAATGCAGGACTGGAGTAATGCTATTCAAGCAAATATTTATCAGTGAGATAGAATGTCACTCGATCTTGATATTGCAAATTGCTAAAGGCAGAATTTACAGCTTGATGGCATGTTTATTAAAATGTGAACGTCCCACACCCAGAGAATTGGGTTCCTAGCCCCAAACCCTCTTAATAAGCATTTAGTTAAAGCATAAAAAACAACACTTGGCTGTGCCCTAACAGTGACAGATGGAGAGTTAACTGGCTTCGATTAATCCAAAATGCTTTGTAGCTCCTTCACTGAATTTGTTCCACTGTAAAGTGGCGTTAGGAAGTGAGACCCCAGTATAAAGGAGGCATTTTGGCACTTGTATCTATTTATATTGAAGTGTGAGTTTTCATATTTCAACTGAGTTTTGAGTCCAAGATCCCTCTCTCTCTCTCTCTCTCTCTCTCTCCTATAAAGTGGAAAAATACTTTTCATACACAGTATAACATCCATTAAGAATTGAATGTGTGGTGACGAAGCAAGCCTGAATCCTCTTGGTCCGATATGTTTGCCTGGCAGAGGTGGCACAGGTCAGCATGGGTCATTTGTCATTAGAATAGCAGTGTATCCATCCACTGAGCTCAGAGACGGCTGCTGCCCCTATAGAGAGTTGAAAAATAGTGCTTCACTTCTTTTGTCCCAGAGGCTTTCTCATCCGTTTTGAAGCTGCTGCTGCTGCTGGTGTATTGAAGTTCAGAGGCAGCCTGGGATGGAGAGGCTGTGAACAGCGCGTGTTAGCGCCTGTCTGTAATACTGCTTGTCAGTTTCCGTTTAACACTTTGACTCTGGGAAAACCTGTGTGTTCATGAAGGTGTCTTCAAGTCTGTGCCTAATGATGATGTGCCTGGACCCAAAACTCCAGGGTGTGTGAGAGTGATAATGGTGTTTACAGATGGCTTGTGAATGTGTTATCTGTGTGTGTGTGTGTGTGTGTGTGTGTGTGTGTGTGTGTGTGTGTGTGTGTGTGTGTGTGTGTGTGTGTCTGTGTGTGTCTGTGTCTGTGTCTGTGTCTGTGTCTGTGTCTGTGTCTGTGTCTGTGTGTCTGTGTGTGTGTGTGTGTGTGTGTCCGTCCTGTTTGGGCCAGATGTCCAGGGAGCGTGGGGTTCAGGCAGTCCTCCAGCCCTCAGGCTCATCTCATCCTAGCTGCCTCCATCTGGCCTGCGACCCCCAGCACCCTCCTGGGTGTGGGTGGTCTCTGGAACCTGCTGCTGGTGGGCCAAGCCTTTGATAGTGTCACTGTCAGCACCGGTCATCTGGTAAATGGGACTTACATGAGGCCGTTCGCTGCCTGAGAGAGCAGAGGCAGGCTCCTTTTTAATGAGATTTTAAACTGGATGTAGTGTGTGCTTGGATCTGTGTGTGTGTGTGCGTGCGTGCGGGCGGGCGTGCGTGTGAATGTGTGTCGTTTGCATGTTTCTGCCTGTATCTGAATGTATTCAGACGTGGAGGGATGAGCTGTTGGCGCTCTGTCAAGCCAACAGATTTGCGGGGAGCGGGAGCCAAATGTTGCGTCGCCCTCTGCCAAAGAGGAAATGTCTGAAAATGACAACAACAGCCCAAAACAAATTAGCACACGATGGAGACCTTTGCACAATGCGGGACCGCAGAAACACACAATCCTTGTAATATTGTCTTATACAAGTTATACACGTTTTCCACGCTCCGGATTTATCAACCTTCTCCCGGAACGCAATTCAGTTTTCAACCCCCCGAGTGTTGAGGGCGCGGCGTCGTTTTCTGTTCTGTGTGTGATGCGCTGTGGGTAATAATGACCTTGACTGTCTCTTATGCTAATCTCCTCGTTAAAAACAAAGTGAGTCAATTAGCCAAATGACCACCAAACGAACGCGTCGCCTCGCACATTGATGTTTTATTTTTCGATGGAGGATTTGCATTTTAATGGCATAATGAATTATTGCCTGACACGTGAGTGGCGATATATCACACAGCAATGCTAGCACTCATAGAAAATCTGTCCCAATAATGAGCGTGGGAGCGCGGGGTTGTGGAGCGATTAGGAGAGAGATGTGCTAATTGCCTGCTGTGTGTCCGGGTTCGTTCTTTCCACAGGCTCAGGCATCACACAGCCTGTTTCACCGCTCATCGTAGGAAAGGGAGCGGTCCATGGAAACGTGTGCGTGCGTGTGTTTCATCATTCATGGGTATCTAAGGTGAGACGCATTTCCCCGTGACCTTTACCTGGTCTGGTAAATGCCGTGCAACTCACTGTGTGTGATTTGATGTATGAACCACAGTCAGGTCGCCAGGCAAGAAGCCAGGTCTGTGAGCTGAATCACACTTAGCTGATTATTATCCATCACAGACACACTGAAATAAAGACTGTCCCCTGTGACACTTGCGTAGGCAATAAGTGAGAGAAATGAATGCTGACTTTAAATTACCTACTGGAGTTTTCTTTTTATTGTCCCTGAAACAATAAAATGAAATGGACCTAAACTTCACATTTTATTAAGAGTCAGGATCCAACCAGGTCTGGGTCCGGCGCTGCGGTGGGGAAGATATCATTTGATTAATTTAAGAGTCCTAGCCAAGGAACAATCTCTGTATTTTGAGTGTAAACAATGTGCGGTTTACTCCATTTGGCTGTAATGCCACACTGGCAGTCCATGTTGATTTAAGAGCCAAAGTGACGCGCTTTGATGGTGTAACACTGAAACAAACCCCACCCGCCCCTATAGAGCAGCATCCGCCCATGGACTGTGTCCTCATGTACCATATGTATAGTGGTATAGGACGTATGATGGGATAACCTCTTGCCTGCTGCTTTTGTCATTTAGAGCACAGTAATGGACACTGTATAACCTCGGCCTACTGTAGGCCAACATGTATGAAGACATCTTTAAATGTAAAAAGTCTTATTTACCAGTAACCTTTATTTCCTGTGCACTGTACATGATTTGGTGTATGGATTTCAGGCAGGTTGCCAGGCAAAGAGCCAGGTCTTTTGAGCTGAATCACACTCAGCTGATTAATATCCATCACATGGAGAAACAAAATACAGACCGACTCCCTGTGACAATTGAGGAGGCAATTGTTGAGAGATATGAATGCCCACAACTCTCTCACCCAGGCCCAAAACAGGCCCATTCATCAGAGGAAACAAACATGGACCTGGACTTACTGGATTATTATAAATCATCAATTTGTGATCCTATATCAGATCCTTGTGTTTTGGGAAAGGGAAGATATCATTTGATTAAATGAACTTAATTAAGCAAATTGTCAGGTTACATGTAATAGATGTAGATGCTTATTGTAGATATGGTCAAATGTTACAATTTATTAAAGTAGTAATCCACAACATTTTCATATACTGTAATCTATCGCCGATTGATGTAACACAACAGTGATTCAACCTATATCCAGTTCATGAAAGCTTTTACATTTGCTTTTACGTCATCAACAGAAAATCCAAGGAAAAAGACATCACAGTACTGACTGACAGGTGATCTCTGGGAAGTGCAGTGCAGAAACACCTCAGCAATGAGCGCTTAGCAACAAAGATGTTGCCAAAATTTTAAAAAAACAAGCCAGATCTTGCAGATTACTACTTTTCAATATTACATTTATTAATAGAATGCATGCCGGAGTGACTTTGAGAGCTTCGGTGTGTGTGTGTGTGTATAATGTTAAGAGGCTACACATAACCTTCTGTCTCCAACACTGTGAAGCTCCTGTCAGCGCTGCACATGAACACTGTGTTAGCCACATGACCTGTCACGGAGCACAGATGCCTCACATTTGGTTGCTGTCCGGAGTAACTGTGTGTCCCCGCTACGTCTGTGTGGAGCAAGCCTGGCAGAAACATGACAGGGTGCGGGAGGAGGGTCGTGCGATGATGTGTGCAGTTCACCGGATGTGGTGAAAGGAAAGGAAATGTCATTATAAAGACTAGACCAAGCTGTTCCAGTATCTTCCATCGATGTGTGTGTGTGTGTGCGTGCGTGTGTCAGTGAGAGAGAGTCTCTCTGCCCCAGATCACAGTGTGCGCTGCGATGCCCAATGCAGTAGAGTGACGGAAAAATTATATAATGCCAATTATCTATGTGGTCTTCAACTATGAATGTGTAGAATACTGTCTTTAGTCTTTAGATAATTGTCCTCTCAAAAAAATTGCTAGCCATACTTAGCTCAGCATTCAAGCAGGCTTTGTGAAGCGAGGATAACGCAACATGCACTCCATGGTTGTGAGCAAAATATAATTTTTTTTATTCAGTAACAAGTTAAAATATGTAGTAAATTCATCATATGTCATTTCTACTTACATTATTTCACCCATTTTAATAACAGAACAATTGGCAAATGGGAAAGGCGAAAAACAAAAAGGCCCAAAATGACGACAACACTTGAGAGGACAGAGACTTAAACATAATTTATCTGAAAAGGTTCTTGGCCTGCAGGTTTCAGTTTCAGTAATGTCCTCATTTACCCTCCGCTTCCTGCTCAACCCCACCCTCCCCTGTGCCGGGAGACCTAGAGCATCAAGATGGGACCGTCTTGTTTGATGCCATTACCCGCTCCACAAATATTTTACAGCAAAACTTGCTGTGTGACGGACCAGCAGAACCTAATGATGGAAAACCAAGAGACTGCTTTCACTGTGGTGAGGACACACCTGCACCTCTCTGCCTGCACAGCTGAGCCGCTGGGTTTGTCCTGCTCCTCAGTTGTTGATGATTGAAAACAAAATGGTGTTATGCCAGTCTATTAAAGGAAAAATCCACCCTAAAGCACTTAAACGCTGCATTTCTGGGCCCATTTAGTTGTTTGGTGGTGTATTTTTCTTATTCCTGCCGAAAAGGTGACAGGTGAAATTGTACATTAACATAGAAATAGAGGAAATATTGTGGCAGCAAAAGTAAAATACTAAAAGTAAAAAGAAAAAGGTTCCACTTGCCGTGGGCTACCAAGCCAGCCGGAGCAGGAGATGCCAGACTTGCCTGAGGTGGCCTCCTCTTCACTGCAGCAGTGTTGAGTAGATCTTACCCAGCAGCCTCTACACCCGCATTTGAGAAATGGGGGCGAGGTGTTTTGTAGTTAAACAGCAATATGTGAGGACTCCGTTTCCAAAACACTATTCATCCATCTTGGAGAAAAATCCATTGTCTGAATCTCGTCGTTCAATATATCTGAAATGTAGAGGATCCAGCCTGTAAAAGTGTTATCATTTTGTCAACCAAGGACTTAAGTTACCTTCCATCCTTTAAAAAGTATCATTATTATACTTTTTTCTAATTGTGGATATCTCGTTTTGTGTTTGTGCAGGATGTAGTGGAGCATGCAGTGGGATCATGACACACCCAGGCAGAGATGTTTTGTTATTAAAATACAGTATGTGCACCATTATTTTATGGGCTGTGTTTTTCAAAGGCAGCCTTTTTGTCAG
>OMLI01090885.1:0-13718 GCA_900302605.1 Rondeletia loricata | reverse complement strand
TACCGACTGGATCGGAGTCACCCCGATCGTAATCGTAAATATCCAACATGTTTGATATTTACGATTACAATCGGTTCCAAATCCTACAGCCGAATGTCTGTCGGCTGTAGGATTTGAAAGGAGACCGGAGAGAAAAGGGTAATGTTATGCTTTATTCATACTTCTTTGTCCTAGGGCCCAGTCATGTCAGACAGTTGCCCCCCCCACCGCTTGTTTCTCGGTGCAAAACATTGCACACACAAGTGCAACCAGCTGACGACGACGGTCGTTTGTTTTGCTCTGAAGTCACGTTTGATCACGCGAGTTTCTGCGAGATCCCAAATCCCTGGAATCTCCACTATGAAATCGTTTGTATAAACACCAAGTGTGTGGTCCTGCGTCTTGACTGAATCGTCTGGTGTGTGCGTTCTTACGATTAAAATAGAAAAAATCGGTTAAATCTATCGTTATGTCTGTGGTCTCCCACGTTTTTAGAATCGGTTAAGATTTGAAAATCCTCTAGTGTGCACCAGCCTTTAGTGGTGCAGATAGCGTCACCCTGGAAACCAAGACAGAACCCACTTCCTTCTAAAAGTTTGTGTAGAACAGGATGGAACACCAGGACATGTGCTGACTGCTGGCTGGCCCAGTTAGCTGATCGCTGAAGTTAGTTAGCCCGCAAACTGACATGTTGGAAGCTGTTGAGCATGGGTGCATGGGTGAAAGCATGATTGTTTTGTAACAGGTGGGGGCAGGAGAGAGCTATGTCTGTCTAGGGTGATGTAAAGCTTTGTGTGTGGTGAGTTTGCGTGTCTCACTTGATGTCCTGGCTGATTTGCCTCTCCAGGCGGTGCCGTCGCTCCTCCAGCTGTTCAATGGGGCTGTCTTCAGGGAACTCATAAGGAGCGCTACGCATCTTACTCTCTGCCATGCTGCGTGTGAACAGCTCCTGGTGCAAACACAAAACAGAGTTATACCAATTCAACCATGTGCCATGGAGGGCCGAGAGTCTGCAGGTTTTCATTCCAACCAAAGACGACACCAGGTGATTTCACTGATTAGCACACCTTCAACCAGAGAGGAGGATCTAATCAGTGAAATCACCTGGTGTAGTCTTTGGTTGGAACGAAAACCTGCATACTCTCGGCCCTCCATGGCACACGGTTGAATAATCCTGATCTACAGTATGTCTGGACATAAGGAAGACATTGAGGTCTACACTCAAACATTTTATTGAATTTCTCTTAAATTGACCTTCAATTTAAAGCCGCAAAATGCCAAGCCACCTTCTCACTGGTGTGATCTAATATAAGAAAACAAATCAATGACGTAGTTTCCGATGTTTTGCAGGATTTTAAGGGATAATTCTGGCTTTTAAAAAGCCTATATAGTATATTATAAACTGGAGTTCCTTTCAGTCCATCCACAATGCACCTCCCTGTGTTTAAATTGGTCAGACATTGCAAGCTCAAGTTATTGGCATTTCTCAGCAATCCTACTGGAAGTAAATGGGACTAAATAATCTCCAAAATGACACATTCAGCTCCTTTTCCTACTGACAACATAATTAACAATTTATGTACTTCTATATCTTTGTTCAGAGATTTTCAACCTTGTTGACATGCGTAACTAACAAATTGCCAACAAATACCAATAACAGCTGCTTAAAATATCTCAATGGCCAAACAACTGGCACACTGGTGCTTTCTGGATTGATCAATAGTGCTCCCAGGTCATGATGAATCATGATGAATCAGACTAGCTTTAAAAAACCTGAGCTGTCCCTTTAAGATCTAATGTATTCATACCAATGGCTCATGAATGAAGCTCATTGTGTCTCTGCTGCTGTGAGTTTACTGTGTAGCAACACTATCTGTCTGGCTCCCAAATCTCACCTCGGCAATCTCTTTGTACTTTCCGTCCATGGATGTTCGCAGGTCAATTGGGAAGTGTTTGAGAGAAACGGGTGTCCCTGGAAGGGATCGCTGGGGTTTGAGGGGCTTGGGCCCGGTTGCACCACGCAGGTCTGGAGACAGACACAGACAAATAGTGAGAAAAAGCTATGATAGTGATA
This sequence comes from Rondeletia loricata, assembly GCA_900302605.1. NCBI lineage: Eukaryota > Metazoa > Chordata > Actinopteri > Beryciformes > Rondeletiidae > Rondeletia > Rondeletia loricata. The sequence continues at coordinate 11,665 of OMLI01090885.1, read as the reverse complement.
TTGACACATTGCATTACTATTGTTACACAATCAAGGAAACATTTGAGTGCACACTTTAGTCATTTCATACACAAGCAGCTCATTGTGGTTCACAAAAATTATTAATAATAAAACAAAACAGTAGTGCAAATAAGAGTAATAAAGCAATACAACAATGAGAGCAATAAAAAACAATAATAAAATAAAATGGATGTAGCAGCAGTAACAATAATACAAAAATACAGTATACAGGCTCTAATCAAAGGCTCTACAGAAAAGGAAAAGGAAGGTTTTGAGGTTACTTTTAAAAGAGGACACGCTTGTGGCACACCTCAGATCAACTGGCAACCTGTTCCAACAACTGGGAGCATAGTGACTGAAGGCCATATCACCAAATTGTTATTTTGTCCTTGGGACAACTAGGAGGTTAGAGCCAGATGCTCTAAGAGGCTTAATTGGCTCGTATTTGACTAGAATTTGGGAAATGTAGGGCGGAGCTAGGCCATTTAGTGCCTTATAGACAAGTACTAAAATCTTTAAATCAATCCTAGATTGTACAGGAAGCCAGTGCAGTGATTTGAGAACAGGTGTAATGTGTTATGTTCTCCTCGTCTTAGTCAACACCCTGGTAGCCGCGTTTTGAATAAGCTGCAGCCGATATATGGTCTTTTTGGGGTAGACCACAGAAGAGGGCGTTACTGGAATCTAGTCTACTGGTAACAAAGGCATGAACACGTTTTTCAGAGTCTGTGTGTGATTAAAAAACCTCTCACTTTTGAAATGTTCTTAAGATGGTAAAAAGCCGTTTTAGTAATGCTGTTAATGTGGTTGCCAAAGTTCAAATCCCAGTATAGAGTTACACCAAAGTTTCTGACCTTCTCACTGTTCTTAAGAGAAAGGGAGTCTAGATAAGCAGTAACTTCTTGTCGCGTGCTTTATCTCCTACTACAAGTAACTTTATCCTTATTCAGCTGAAGAAAGTTTTGCGACATCCAGTGGTTTGTCATCTATACAGCTGAAAAGTGTGTCAATGGGACCAGATTTCCTGGTGACAATGAAATATACAGCTGAGAGTCATCAGCATAGCTGTGGTAAGAGATGTTGTGCTTTCTTATAACCAAACCAAGAGGAAGCATATAAAGGTTAAATAGGGACCCAAGAACTGACCCCTGTGGGACCCCACACACTGTTAACTTTCTCTGATGTAAAGTTTCTGAGAGCAACATAGAAGTCTCTGTCTCTCAAATACGAGGTTAAACACGCTAGAACTGCGCCAGTTAAGACACCCCAATTTTTAAGTCTTTGAATTAAAATGCTGTGATCAACTAGCCTGGGAACCTGACGAATCTGCGAGCTCATGTTTCATTTGCTCTGGCAGATGTGTCTGGCTTCCCTCCCAGATCCACCAATTCCCTGAAAACCAAAAAACCGCCGGGCCAATCACAGCCATTTATCTATGGGGCGGGTTTGATACGATGACGAGTGAGAGGAGCGACGTTGAGGCATTTTCCTAAACAACCAAGATGGCTACCGCCATCGTGTCTTGCTAAAGGACACTTAAGCAGGGTGGATGTCTGCCAAAATGGGGGATTTGAACCCGGGTCTTCTGGTCTCTCTAATCACCGCTGCCCAAAGTATTAATGAAGTACGAGAATATCGTAATATTTTACTCTGGAAATTCTGGGCCTGAGAGCAGAGAGGTATAACAAACAGAGAGACAGACAGGATAGCCAGAAGACAAAGAGGCTTCTGTGGCTGTAGCAAACGAAGGAGGGGAAAGCTGAGGGCTAAGGGGCTTATTAACCAGGAAACAAAGATTCTTCTGAGCTCAGGTGTCTCACTCTCTGTTTGAGTGTGTTTTTGGCAGACATTAATTCATTTGGACATTAATATTGATATGGAAAGTGAATGACTGTGAAAAATGTGGGTGGGGAAAGTGAATGAGCAACACTCCCCTCCCTCATCAATAGCTGCGTGGTCAGAGATAGTCAAGTGGTTTAGTTTGCCGCATCTGTAGCCACAGGGGTGCGCCTGCAGGCCTAGGATCAAATCCCACCTGAATTCATTAAAAACACTAAAGGTGAGTGCACTGCCTGCTCACAATTACTGTCGACGTGCCCTTAAGCAAAGCACTTAACCCCCAACTGCTCCGGCTGGGCTGCTCAGTGGGCAACAGTAGAACTGGGCCGCTACCGGGTGTAAATGTGTGTAATATTTTATGTTTTATATGATTTATTGAAATCAAGGGGAGGACTTGAATAAGCCCTCCGGGCTTCTTTCCTCTCCTACACAATTAATTAAACTTTATAGTTGTATTGTCCTTTTTTATCATAACAATTGTGCAAATAAACGGAAACTGAAACGGTGTAAATGTGAAGCAGGGAGTTGCTGGAAAAAAGCATTCATGCTAATCTGACTTTTCCCAGATAAATAAAGGCTAATAAAATGCTATGCGTGTGTGCTTATGCCAAGATTTTTGGACTGACAAGGCCTGTAGATTAGAAATATGCGTGTACTATTCAAACAGCTCAGACAGTAAAGGATTTACAACCCACAAGACTTCTCTCCAGCACACACAGACACAACACAGGGCTTCAGTGTCCAATTAGTCATGGTGCACAGCTAGCCACATGCAACATAATTTGCACTGTGTAGTGGCCTTGCTAATAAACAGAACTCATAGGGGTAGAGACACACACGGGCCATATGGATACTTTGCGGGCTACAACTAACTCACTAGTGATCCTTTCATAATGCCGGTTAGAATTACAAAGTTATTACCGGTAATTCTTACCATTTCAGTCTGTTGAAAACAGAAAGACAAATATGTAAATGACAGGTGGATGTTGGATGACATGTTTACATTTGGTTAACCAATGACCCCATGTATGATGGTTTGGGCGGGGAACTATGGTAGTAGCAAGCACAAATTTTGCACAAAATGTGTACACCGCTAGCATGCTTTTTCCTTTTTTCTTTCTGCTTAGCTCTCTCTCCATCTGTATCTGTAACACTTTACCCTAGACTGATCATGTCATGCTTAAAATTTATATCAACACACATTCAGATGGATTAACATTCTAGACTTGAGAATAGCAGCTAATACTCTACAACAGCTCCTGTGGCTCCAGGTTATGAGAAACCAGAAGATCAGTTAACTAAAAACTTTAGTTCAGCCAGTTCCCACATCAGTTACTGTGTGTAGCACATAGCATCATCTTACAGGCCACAAACCAAAGGCAGACCACTCAAGAGAGACATTTAAAAACAGTGTTATCATTACTGAGCAATCTCAACATCTTTGGCCAAGGACTGGCTGTTTTGTTCCCTTGTTTTTTTCCTTCTTGTGTCTGTACTGAAAACATCAAAGACAAAGAAATCACATGCACAAAGTCTAAAAAAAGAAAAGGTAAAACATAATTTTCAATTGGGCCAAGCCATGATTACCTATGAAGCTCTGGAGACAATGACTATAACTGCAATATGTGTCAGTGCACGAAAATCCATGTAAAATGTCCAAGAGCAGAGGGCAGCTGAAGGAAAGATAGCTGTAATAACAGATGCTATCTCACTTCAATCACACATGCACAGGCACACACTTATTCACACGCACACGTGCACACACACCTGGGTATGACACAGAGGGGCCTTCCCCACTCTAGACCTGCTGGAAACAGATGACTAATTCCACTCCAGAGTAAGCCTACCACAATCTCATAAGAGTGACCAAAAGACCAAATACATCTGACTGCCTCCTAAACAAATGCAGGATTGAGGAACACTGAGGAACAGCAAATTTAGTTCACTCATTTCTGCGCACTGTCTAAAGACAGCCATACATTTAAGTTGCAAGAGTGAACCATAGTTGTGTAAACAGATAGTAATTCAGATGTCTATGGCTTTGGGAGTGGCGTGTTCATTCTCCTCTGTAATTGGTGCCATTATTGGTGCCGTGTCTGGCCTGTGACAATTATTCTCTGCCATCTGCTATCTGCCTCCAAGGCTGTGGAGTTAGGAATGAACAGAGAAGGGTAGCTCTCTGCAATACACTCATACTGGCATGGTGTTTTTTTATGTTTCCTGTAGAAGCCTAGCTCAAAGGGTATGTATTGCAACTATGCCACAATCTATTGACAATCATGCTCTCAAGGACAGAAAGGAGAGGGCCCACTACACATGGGTAACTGGCTGCACAGCACACACGTGTGCATCTTCACACAAACAGATGAGTGCAAGTACACACACACACACACACACCCCAGTATAGTATCCACATAATCCCCTAGCCTTTCCACCACAGATGCCTCTAAATCCAGCACCCCCAACTCTGTTTATCTCAGTGACATCAGCGCAGTAGGGAACACAACCCTTCTTCGCACCACTACACCGGTAAACCCCACAGTAAACACTGAGAGCAACCCATACAACTGATATGCTCCAAGACAAAGTAGGAATAAAGGAGAGAGGCGGAATAAAACTTTGCATGGGTAATTCTCTCAGTGAACTGGGAGCTCAGTAAATTGGTCATAGTAATACTGGAATACTGGTCAATTTAGTAAAGCAAGGTTTAAGGCTTGGTCACATCTGATTTCGCCCAACAAATTATTGTCACTCTTTGTGACACAAAAAGGATATGGTGTGATAGGGTGGGCATTTTAAATTTGAGGAGGAAGCCAGTTATCTACTTAGCGGCTATCTTGAAGCCGAGTTAGCTCAGCATCATGATGCTAAAGCAGAAATAAAAATGTTGAACTTTGTGTTTGCGTATATGATTTCTTAGGTCAGGGGGATGTTGATTGAAAAGTCAGTCACAATACTTTTCCACCTTTTAATTTAAGTGTTCAACCATGACAAATTAGACAGTGATTATGTAATACTATGTGCTTCAAATAGTTTTACTGGGCCCTATGCTGGGTGCAGAGTGGTAGCTAGTTCACCATTAGCTACTGGGAACTTTAAAACATCTATCAAACATTCTGTGCATGAATTTACCATCTAGTCCTGCTTCACAACTGACTGCAAGCCATGCTGCATCTCTTCTTTGCTTTATTTTTTGTACTCTGCTAGAGCAGTGTTGTATGAAAGTGGAAGATGTGCCACGATTAGCAACTCCTCCATGTAGGATTTTCTTTCAGAGGTCAACAAGCCCAAAGCAGCATTTATATTGGCTAGCCGTGCAAATTCGCAGGACTCTGCAATGTAGTTGTAAACCTTGCAGTGAAAAGTTACTGGTGAACCTTGGGGGTATGTAAAAGGTCCGGCTTTTGGATAGAGTAGCATCATTTTTCCTCTTTTGCAACAGTTAGGCATTTCCCCCCTCCTTTGCTCATTTACTATCAAAACAAGTCATCTGGTTTATGGAGGACATAATCAGGCATAATTAGAAAAAAATGAATTAATAAATACATATTTTGATAAATACAAAAATAAATAAATGTAAAAAAATAAAATGCGACTAATAAAATGCGACTAATAAAGAGCGACTCCTACTGGTTGGCCTGTTCAGCGGAGGAGGGGATAGCTCGAACCTCCGCACATGTTATGCTCTCCCGGAAAAACTCCTCGCTGTCAGGTGAAAAGAAGCAGCTGGTGACTCCACGTGCATCGGAGGAGACAGGTGGTAGTCTACACCCTCCCCGGCCAACAGGGGGGTCACGCAACGACAGGGACTGTGGAGCACATCAGGAATTGGCAACGACCAAATTGGGAGAAAATAGGGAAAATGGCAAAAAATGAAGAAATAAAACATTTAATGCATAGAAGTCCAGACATAAATATATAAATAATTAACAATCAGTGAGCATTAATTTATAAATAAATGAGTAAGACAATGCATTAATGATCTATATAGTCATTTATTTCCCCATTTATCCATTTCCCTATTCATTTATTTATGTATTTCTCCTTACTATGATAATGAGGCTGTGTCAATCAAACGCATGTGGGTGGTGTTTAACACACTAACTTTCTCTGCAACAAACTTCAAGTCCCGACACATCGTCAACATATTGTGAAATCCAGATAATTAAGAGATTTGGCCACCACTGCAGAGGACAACGCTCCCCCTGATTACCTGCTTTTCCGTGTAGTCAGTGAACTCTTAGTTTGATTGCTACGTCCGAGTGTCGGACACCACGCCCACTGAAAAATCGTATTAGCATATTATGGAGCAAGAAATACAAAAATAAATAAATACTGAAAGAAATGAGTTGGGAAATAAATGAATATGGAAATGTATTATTTATTTTTTGATTACACATTGTTTTACTCATTTATTTAATTATGTTCACTTTTATTTTTTCATTTATTTATTGACTGATTCCTCTGCATATTATTTTATACATTTATTTATTTTTGTATGTATTAATAGAATGTAATAATTCTGTCCTCCATACTGGTCAACTCCTTTGTCCCCCTGGGTAAGCCATTTAAGATGAAGCTGCTCGTCAGTGGAGGTCACTGCTCCAGATATGTCTTAATTTTAAAATGGCCTCAGAGGTAAATGATAATTAGTGCCTAACAAACTAGCCAGCCAAGTGGCTAGCTGACTGGCATCATGTGATCAATCAGTAGTGCTGTTATAGATCAGGAATTATTCCTTACTGTCAAACTCTGCTGTCTTGTAGCACTGAAACACTCACAAAATACTGTCACTTTTCTCTTTTGTCACAAACAAAATGAGACTGAAATGTTATGACCTATTTAATTGTTTAATGTCTCAAACACATTAAGGAAAATATACTTTTATAAAAAGATCTCATTACATGATCAGATTAAACATACGGTACATAACTTTAATCCAACAAACACATACCACTGGTGTTTCAAAAGTAGGCATACGATTTGTAATAATAATAATAATAATAGTGATAATAATAAACATGAATAATAATGATTCTCACTCGCACCTCAGGAAAACTATTTAATAATACAGTTAATGTGTATAAAAATGTATACCCACTTCTGAAACAGGCTGTATATCTATCTATCACGGAAGCCGAGAGCAGCGGTGGTTGCTCATATTTTTCAACCCCGTTATTTTGACATCACAACTTCATTATTTCGTTATCTCAAGATATCAAAATTAGTTTTCTCGTGATAATGATTATCTCATTATCGTGAGATAACAAAAATCATTTTTCTCGAGATCACAACTTAATTAGGTAAATGATTTTGGTTAGGTCACGATCTGTTGTTTTTCTTTCTACTGTGTTTATTGCTCCAGTGTTCAGAAACAAGTTGTTTTTCTCCACAGCTCAACACACTTCCTCTCTCTTAATTCCCTGAGAGGGAGAGGGATGACACACACTTCAAATATTCCTTAGCAACCACAGATGAGAATAAACCTGTACTTTGGACGACCGCCTTGAAAATATATTGTCAACACTCAGCAAGCTGAGTGCAAGAGAACATCCATGGTGTGATGGCAGGGAAGGAAATACCTGGGCGGTGAAATCTGCCAGCTACAACGTGGCACTCAACTACTGGCTGCAAATAACTTTGAAAGCAGCACAGGTATCATTCTCTTTCTGTACCTATGATAAAGCAACATTCATTAGATGCACAAATAACCCGCACAAATAACCCTGTTAACTAACTAAATGCCTGAGAATAGAAGGACACCTCAATGCACAAAAAAGTAAAGAATGCCGACATCATTATTATTAGTATTGCGGTAAAAGAAAATTACTTCAGCTGCTACTCTGCAGCTTTCTGTAACATGAGCAGCCTTTAGTAGTAGATAGATAAGACCACAGGTCACCAGTCACTACCATCATATACCCCAACACACAAAACGAATGTCAGCTGTCCTCACAAAAACACTGCCCTTTTAAGCATAAGGAAGGTCAACATGTTCATATGGAGCTTTAAAAATGAGAACCCAGCAGGAGTGCTCACTACTCAGACAAACTGCCTGAGTGACATCAGTTAGAGGTGAGCAGGTGACACTGAAGGGCATCCTGCTGCTAAGCTGTTCACTACAGTACTAATGAAGATGCTACACTACTGTGGTTTTGAACAAGACATTTAACGCCGACCAACTCCAATGGCATGCACCTGCTCAGCGGTTGACTGCTAAAACCGTCTTGTATACGGTGTACTTAAGTAGAATGTGTGATGTATATGTTTTGTACCCGTCTGCAAACTCACCAGATTCTCATTGATTAGTCCACTGGGCAATAAAACTGCATCACATTGGATTGTAGCAAACAGCAGCAGGACCAGGTGTCCTAACGGTTCACTCACTGCAACAGTCACAGACGCCACAATAAACTCTGGGTCATGTCAAGTTTTCTATGACCAACATGATGGCAACAAACCTGACCAATAGAAGTATGACGTACTCTTCCATCTGTCCATCTCTCCCCCCAAAGACAATCTCCCCACCTCACCTCATCCTCATTTTTATATTGCCCCCAGAGTGTCTTTTACATGCTGTCAGCTTACTAGAGTAGACAGCAGCTTACTGCGTCTACTGGCACCTCATCTGTCACTGTGCATGTTTGTGCAATATTTTTAGAAGAACAAGTACCAAGCCAAGTCACAGTACAGGGGAAACTTCTAGTAACATGGTATTCACATTAACAGGCTCTATATGGTACAGTTCATCATTTATCAGTGTAAGTTACAGTACCTCTATCTCCCTCTCTTGTCCTGTTCTCACAGTTCCCGTTACGGTCAGTGGCCTTGCGTGGGCTCTTGCGGGATGCTGGGACGGCCGATGCACCCTCCCCCACTGGCACAGTGGAAGGAGAGAATGACAGAAAAGAAAGAGAGAGAGACAGAATGCTCTCTCCTACACATAAGCTGTTTCAACACCAGGATTCCCCAAATGTCTTTCTTTTTCTCTATTCTTTGGATCTCCTGTTGTAACTGTCCTCACCTCCAGTGTTTTGTTGAAGCCGTTTTCCCCCCAGATTCCCCCTCTCTCTGCCTCTGTCCCTCAGCTGCTTCCTGGATTACGCCGGTTTTTTGTACATAAACAGCACAGCCTACAAGCTCCCGGATTTAAATACTGGGTTGGAACCTACCACGTGGCAAAAAGGGGTGGGACTGGGCTGAACCACTTCATGCTGTATTGTGCTGTAGAAAGGAGGAGGCCCAGTCTCTCTAGTCACTCCCACCTCTTTTTTTTCATCTTTTTTGTGTGGCATTTTGCCTTTATTGAACAGTACACAGTAGAGAGAGACAGGGAAGACTGGGAGAGAGCGAGGGGGGGATGACATGCGCAAGGGTACTGGGCAGGATTTGAACACAGGATGTCGTGTTTACATGGCATGCGCCTTAGACCATTGAGACACCAGGACGCCTCCCACCTCTTACTCATGACAGCATTAATGCATGCTGATTGTGACACAGCTTGAATCATCTCATGAGTGTAAATCTTTAAATTATGTTACGAATATTAAAAACAATTGTTACATGTCTGTTACAGACGTGTACAATTTTGTCACAATCTGAATATTTGTTTCTGTGAATGTCACGTTTAAATTCAATGTTAGGAGTGTGTGTGCATGTGGGTGCATGTATGACTGCGCACATGTGTGTGTGTGTGTGTGTGTGCGCGTGTGTGTACATGCATGTGAACTCATTTATATAGATACCACTGTTTCTCTCTCCACTGAGTGTGACAGAGACAGGGGAGGTTATTTCCTTCCTCTCTCACATGACTGCTGTATGGGACAAGGAAGGCTTGTGTGCAGTGTCAGAATGCCTACTTTCACTATAAATCTTTTGCTACCCTGCTAAGCCTCTATTAAGTTCCATTTTTAGGGAATTTTCATAGCACCACTCAGACCAAAGACTATCAAGGAATCTTCCAGAAGAAGGGTCACACACGGTACATTATGTGTATGTCACCCTATAAATACAGACACACAGACAGAGACACAGAAACACACACACATCAGCACACTGTATCTCTCCATGGAAAACACACAAAAGGCAGACATAAACCACACCAGGGACTGAATTCTGGACAGGTCCTCATTTTTGTGCAATACCATCACACAAATGACCTAGCTGCAAAAACAGACAAGCCAAAATTAAACAAAACTCAGAGGAAACTACGGTGACAGTGTTATTCTACTGTCTGAATCAGGACAGAGAGGCAAAGTTTTGTTTCCTCTTTCATGCTGCCAAATCCAAACTCAATATCTCGTCTGACAAGCAGAGACATATAAAGTACCGAGCCATTAGGCTTGAATCACCACAAGGCAGTGCATAGTCTTTTCAATCCGAGTACAGTATCACCATCAAAACATACCTAAATCTGACGGAAGTCATACTTTTGCTATAAATTCGCACAGCAACACTGGGAAATAAGACATTCCGCTCCCCTAGGTTGCCTGACTTTGAATAGTTGGCTATAACTCAAGTTGAGGAATGAGATGAACTCATGAACCCAGCTGCACTAATAAGGCGCAGGCCTAGTTGTTTAGAAGAAAATATAACAAAGATAGACTCTAAGATTAAAAGTGAATGTAACAGGGGCAGGAACTTTATAAGAGGTATATCAACATTCTACGTGGAGCTTTTTGCCTCAAGAATTACTTGAAAATTACAAAAACTCACCTCAACCATGCCAGCCAACATAGGAGGGTCACTAATATGAGGTCATAGAAGGCTAAAGATTTTGAAAAGTTAAAAGTGTTGAGTTCAATGTGTGCGTCACCTTTGCATTTTCATTGCGTCCAATTTTTTATTATTTGGGGAAGATTTGTTATCTTAGCATTTAAGGTCATAAATACTAAATATTCAAGGAGCTAGTCATATACAGTAGTTCCATAATGATGGTTCTCTTTACAGACGTTTAGCTATTTTTTATTTAATGAACTACCACTGTGTGCAAAAATAACTTCAATTTGAACATAAATACCATCTCCTTCTAATGAAATATCATTGTTTCAATGTGTCAGTAAACTACTTGTAGTGAATAACCATTCTGGATTGTGTTGAAGGATGTATGCGCTGTGTTATGTAAGGCTAAAATACATTGTATTAATGCCATGTAAAGTAAGAGAAAGAACATAAATCGTACAATACACCTTTAAAAAGCAAAGAGAAGAGTAAGTCTAAGATATTCTCTGTGATATTAGTCAAATGCTGAGCTCAAAAATATTAAAAAACATATGGGTGGCAAGGGCAGGCTACAATCGTTTTTAATTTGTTATAAGGATTCAAATGAATCAGTTTTTGCTGTGCTTAAAGGAAAATGCCACCCTCGATACTCTTACACTGTTATATATAATCAATCTGTGATGTTCAATACATTCCAGGAGTTATTTTGTGATGAATGTTGTAATTTACCTTTTTGTTGTATCTACTTTCCCTCAGCCTGCCTCATCTACTTCTACTTCAGTTACTGATTTCCTACATTTCCCAGAATGCCTTTTGACACCCCCCAGACAACGTGCCTCGACTTGTTGTATTCTGCAGGGTTTTACTTGTAGGTGGAGAGAGCAATAGTGATAGCAATAGTAAGAGCAATTATAGCACCAATGCAATGCATAATAAGACATGAAATGTCTTGTAACAAAGCCCAGGGGCCTCACTTATCAACGTTGCATACGCACAAAACGGGGCCTGAAAGATGCGTACGCAACTTCCAGCGCAAAGAATGTGACCTATCAAAATAAACTTGACGGGAGAAAGTGCTCACCCGTACGGAAACTTTGACCCATGC
>OMLI01090880.1:0-13790 GCA_900302605.1 Rondeletia loricata | reverse complement strand
CGCCACCCTGTCCACCGCGCCCGCTCAGGCATTACCGGCACTGTGCTCTCAGGCGTGGTGTGTCGCGACGGGACCGAGGTGGTAACACGACTCCAAGCAGAGACAGTGGAGGCTATGCAGAGGCTGCCTGTTTCCATTGTACATAGATAGGTCTGTCAAAAGGTGTTCAACTTGAGTGTGTAGCATGATGGGATCGTAAAGAGCAACATTACTTCTTCTTAGGCGACGACGCATGAATTGAATCCGGATGTAAAGGTGAGTTTTGTGACAATAAATGGTGCAGTGTATAGCTGAAAGTAGTTTATGGGAGATGGGTAAAGAAATTAAACATGGCTGCTTGAGTTTCTCACCTTAGGATTCAGTTGTTATCCACCCTGCTTTACAAGCTAGACCACCTGTCGGGTAGGCTTTTGTGTGTGTGTGTGTGTGTGTGTGTGTGTGTGTGTGTGTGTGTGTGTGTGTGTGTGTGTGTCTATGTCGGGCCTGGTTCCACTCAGTAGGATCAAACAGCAGCAGTGGCTGTGCGCCTCTCGTCTCCCTGCCTTTCCTGTAATGAGGAGTGATCCATTCGCCTCCCGTGGAGGAAGGACATGTTTATACAGCTCCTGCTCACAGGCAGCGAGAGGAGAAAAACACATTACAGAAGCACTCCGGTCAAATGTCAACACAACGCCGCAGAAGTAGCAAAGAGAAACACATCAAACGCCGCAGCAAGAGTGTGAACAGACCGGTAACGCTTAGTGAATCAGCCAAAAACAAACTGACTTCTGACTCTACAAATGGAGGAATTTCCTCCGCGTCGACCCTCGTTCAGCCCCGGTAGAAGATCTCATATTCTTACTCTAAGGCACGTTGAGGTAGAGCGTTTAATCAACTCTGCGCTCGCTCTGGTTTCTGCTTTGGTACAACTATTAATATGACATAGTCGTATTGAAGATATAGTTTGATTATTGTATGTACAATAATATTATTATTTCTGTATCTGCATATATGTGTGTGAATAAATAAACCAATAAACCAATATTACAGAGCCACGTAGCACCTTTCACTAAATGGCCTCCTGAAAAATGCCCCACAAATGGGAGAAATGAAACAGCTGCCAAGGCATTAGGCAGCCCCCATGAAGCCCTGCATGAAGGAAGAGCGGGTTTGCAGGGGCAGCGATTCATTACAGGAGCCCCCCCTGCGAAAATTAAGAGTGAAATCAGAACGGAGGGCTAACTGTGACTCATCCTGCTGCCTTTTTCTATCGCTTCACTGCTCCTCAACAGCTACCATGATGAAATAATCGTAGTGAATTGGCACTCCTGCACAGCGGGACATCAGGGAGTCCTTTTTGCTGGAGGCGAGGAGCAGTAATTGGTGAGTACGAGCAGGAAGGGAGATCTGGCCCGCCTGCTGGACAACTCGAGTCGGACTGAATCACATCGCCTGACCCTCAATAAGAAGTACATTGAAAATGAACAAGGTGTGTGGCTGTAAAGCTAGTGAATACCCACTGAGGGTTGCTGCCCTCAGTCGATGCAGGCCGCAAGGCCACTTTACTGTACTGCTGAGAAACCAGATTCCTCCAAGAGATCCTTGGGAGAGATGAGAGGGGAGAAAAGAGAGAAGGATGAGAGGAGGTGAAGAGAGAGCGGAGGTGTACTAGGGCACAGTGACAGATCCCCTGCTGCCTCTAGCCAGCTGTCACTACAGATAAACACAATAGCACCTCTCTCCTACAAGAGTACAATATCATCTGGAATTGACAGCTGAGTCCACCTCAATACTCTGTGGAGCTGTGGGAAAGATGGCGCGAGTCAATTAACTGTAAGAAATGAATTTTCATTTGGGTGGATCTGAATGTGGGATAAGTAGACAGGATTACAGAGAATATGTATGTGTATGCACATCCACAGTAACCGTACCTCAGGTGCCGGGTAAAAAAGATCAATACTGGAAAGAGGGAGGAATAGCTGCACACTGAATCAGCCAATACCACTTTTATGGTATTGCCTTACGAAGGCCCACTTTGGTTTCAAATGTTTGATAAGTAAAGCTCACTGGGAACAAGACTCAGGATGTGGGTATTCCCATAATCCAATAAATACTAAGATAAAATCCCCAAACTCACCCGCAGCTCATTCATCTGCCTCTGTCTCCAGGTCTATGTTCTGATCCGGCTCTCCTCTCACACCCAGCATGTTCTGCATGACATGGCACTCATTCAGGGAATGTGACGCCCATCCGGTGACACAGTCCCTCCATCAACACCGCCTGCCAGAGGTTTGATGCTTTGCATGAAAACACTGCCCGCACAATCACTTTAAATGGAGGAAAATGTGTCCTTAGCCTCGAAATCACTCACGCTGCCAGGTTTTGCTTCAATCTTTCCACGGGACATTGTGACTGTCTGTTTACCTTTTCACAGGGAAAGCTGGCAGCCGCAGTGTGTCTGGGCCTGCCAACACAAGCCCAGGCCTCAGCTGACCCGGATTTGTGGGTCTTTACACAACAAAACTTTTTACAGCCACTATAAAAAGTAATATCGCACACACATACTAAAGTCCAAAGACCATCAAATGAAGTGAAACATATATCTCGCTGACTCTCCGGGGAACAGCTCTTACCCTCATCCATTCAATATCTCTCTCTCTCTCCCTGCCTCAGCCTAGTTAATGACATCAGGGTATAGACTTTTAAGAGGTCCTTTCCCCTCATGTCCGGGGACTTAATATTCAAACGGCCTTATAAAACCGGCACTGCCATTCCTGTCCCCGTTTTTCAGCCGAGTACCACTTCATTTTATTCCTATTACATCCAGCTGGAGTGATGTAACCCCCCGGAGTCCCTCTAACAGTGGAGGGAATCATCCCTCCATAGCGATCTGCCCCTCCTACCGTAAATACCTGTATAGCCGACCCCTGCCAGGCCTACTGCTGGAGCCCCAACCCACAAGTCAATGCTTCACAGCTGGATCTAGGTTAGTCCAACGCTCCCAAGCACCATTAGCTATGTGGAAGCCAGATAAGCTTTCCTCCATATGTAGCTACTTCCGTTGCAGACCTGGGTCAAATCGTGTACGCAAATATTGCTCAGTGTTTTCTTTAGACTGCTTGGAGTAGAAGATGGGTGGGTTTTGCCACACAGGACACTACAATGAGCGCAGGAATGTTTCTAAAATCAATAGTATTTAAATGTCAACACCCTGGACTGACACCATCTGAATCGCCCTGATACAGTAAACCCCACCCATCTGGTACTCCAAGAAGTTTAAAATAAATGCAGAGACTCATTTCCACATACTATCTGCAAACGGGATGAATTGTTTTGGGTTTGAATTGATGATCCTGGAATTATGGGGATTTTATATCTTATATCTTATAACAGTCAATCTGAGTCATGCAACGTTTTATTCTTAGTAACTTGGATAAAACGTTGCATGACTCAGATTAACTGTTATAAGATATAAGATCCCCATAATGTGTAAATGTTCATTACATGCATCAGTGTACACTCTTAAAATGCACATAAGCCTACATCATCTATCTATACTCTATAATCTTACTATAAATAAAGAAATTGTGCCTTTGACATTTATTAAATGAGTGTGTAACTGAATCCAAGTTAAAAGTTTATCAAATCTATTCCTAAGTTTATATCATAGGGAAGGATTTAAAAGTCACCTTTCTGCAACTGACAATTTACCTAATTTACCCAATTGTCCCAATGCAGTAAACCCCAGCCATCTGGTACTGCAAGCAGTTTAAAGCAAACACTAATTATATTCAAATACTGTTTGAGACAGGCCTGTTCCTATGAAAGCTCGGTGTATTACTGTGTATGGAAAAACCTGTTTCAGGAGCTTTAAACCGCATACAGTATATAAACAGAGACTGATCTGCTGCTGAAGATGTCAGGATACACTGAGACAGACAGGATCTCAACAGTGAAAAGAGCAAGCATGTAAAATTGATTGCGCACCTTTGACTTGAGATGTGTGAATGGCTGACCTTCCAAAAAGTTAATTGCAAAAAAATAAACGTATCTTTTCACAACAGCTTAATACTGCTGATAGCTCTCAACACTTAAAACTCACCACCTCAACAAGGTATTTTCCAAGGCATGCAAAAACATAAAATTCATCCAACGGTATACCCCCCCAAAACAACAACAACAACAACAACTTAACCTTCCTCTCGTCGGATTGGAAGCGGTTGACATTACTGTGACATTTACCTCCAGTCAAAACACTGCACCTCTCTGACTGTCCTTTAAGCAAACTCTCCTCTATCCTCCAGACTCACTCCCTTTAAATGTTACCTTCTTTTTTGGGAAGGTGATACACACAATGGCTTTTCATTATTTCCTCTGGGTGTCACTCAAGAGTGATGTGTGTGCAGAGCCCATGTGGCTTAGAGCCCCTTTAAACCTGGCATTACCATACATCCCGGGTGATTGGATGGTATTTCGACAGAGCAAAAACACATAAAATCCAGGTGTAAATGTACCCAAGACGCATCGAAGATCCAATCACCCAACCCAGCTCCCTAGGTGGTCAGAGACGCATTTGGCCACATTGAACAACTATGAAAAAAGGATCAAACCAGAGGTGCATTGAAATCATACAGGCAGCAGGCAGCTCAGATAGTAACATTCTTGTCAAAAATGGATTGCCATGATACTGGTGGATGGGAAACAAGCGAGGCGTTTATACCAGAGATGCATGTTCATTTCAAGTGTGAATATAATCTAGCTGAGTCATATCTGGACACAATCCGGATGGGAGACGCATGTTAATGCCAGGTGGCTGCGCTGAGGAAGCTGGGAAAGCAGGCGCAGGCTTTGGCTGGCTGCTCAACACATAATGAGGTCTGATCCAGGAAGAGAATCAATGGAGATGTGACAGCAGAGGTCAAGGGTTAACATGACCCCGGCTCCATCAAGAATGCTGTAGAGAAACCGCTGAATGTGTGCGTGCGAGCGTGCATGCGTGTGTACGTGTGTGTGTGTGTGTGTGTGTGTGCTTGTGTGTCTACTGGCATGCTAGTGTTCTTGTCATTTGTCAACCGGTCGAAAAGGTAATTACTGTTTCGAAACATTGACTCATTACAATATGGAGACAAATGGCTTGTCTGTTCTGCCGGAATCATTGACAGCATAATAACAGACCATCTGCCCCCCCCAAGGCACTAAGTGGTACACATTTATCATACAGTACAGACTGAGCGTATGTAATTACATGACACCAGCACCATATCATTTTACTAACAAATGAAATAGATGGTGATATCTCTATTAGAGGAAGTCGCTGTGGTGGGTGGGTACGCAGAATGACCTTACACAGGTTCACAGTGTTAAAATGAAGCAGGCCAAACCGTACTGAGCTGGCCTTGTTCATCACTCACCATAATGAATTTGATCATTCAGATTAAAGCTCTCCTTTTCAGGATAGACCAGTATCATGGCAAACAGATGCTGTCCAGTCCCACGGCGCCTAGCTTGTGCGGCATGAACTGTTGCTGTAGTTGAAGTTCACATTCCTGGAATAATCAGGAACCACATCATTCACCCATGTATCGTCAAGAAGAAGAGATCCACTCTACTATATTGCTACACTAGGTTAGCTGTCTTTCAGTATCATAGTAGCCTGTTTCGTTAGTATTGCCCAAACCTAATAAATTCCACAACAATTATGTAAAAAACTGCTCTGCTATCTCGATCGAGTTGTAACTAAAACATCTGCCAGCAAAAATATGTGTTTGTCAGCATAGATTACCCACTGCAGTTACAAACACACACTATACGAACACTGAACGCGCGAGCATCACTCAATATGACCTGAGAGAGCGCCGCTGACTGATCTGACCTGAATTAGGCTCCTGATGAACACGTGTTGTGGGGAAACAGTAAAGTTATCATCTCAAAAACAACAAACGCCCCCCTCCCATTTACCTTGACTGTTGAAAGGCTCAGGATGGCTCACCAAAAGGACTTGTGTGCTGTAGCATCGTCAGCAGGCCAACTCTAAACTAACAGCCAAACAACCAATTAGGTTCCTCATATGAAGCAAGATTGAAGTTTCAATGAAAATTCAGCGGAGGTTGTGCGAAAACTCATAGCGAAGGTTTAACAATAGAACTTTTACTTAGTTTTCATGAATTGTATACAAGTAAAATATCAGCGCAATACAAAATATATATAAATGCACTGTTCACTATATAAACGTTCTGCACCGTGACACAGGCTCCTTGTCCTTGGAAGTGATGTGTCAGATGACTGACTGACTGACCTGACTTTGCTGTCCCTAGCTGCGCCGTGGGAAAAAACTAAAACAACTTACAACAGTATAATTACAGTCACGTAAATTGACAAAATAGTATAACATTAAACAGAACTGTACAGGACAATATAAAGAGCAATAGTCCAGGTCAGCACATTCTCTACGTCTACAGAGCTGTGAAAAGGCAGCGACTGTTTGTGTGGTGAAGTGTTTGACAGCTTGTAGCCAGCGAGTCGCAACCGTAACCGCTGCTATAGTAGCTGTTGGCTGCCGCCGCCCTGCCAGTTTCCTTACAGACCTGTCCTTCTGCCGTCACTCCACATGAATGTGCTGCTTGTCTGCAACACCAAGGTCCCTTTGTCGGGGAAGCACAGTGGGTTAGTAAAAATGACTGGCAGTCTGGAGAGGTGAGGACGCCGTTTGGAATCGGTGTTGAATTCAACGACATGATGCATGAAAATTCCCGTTCGGAGCGAGCCAACTTCCCCCATTCTTGGGCTCCAAGAAAAATATGTCAAGAATGCAGGCACACTGTGCTGTTGTGTGGGAGTGTGGCATGCGTGCCTGCGTGAGTGTTTGCATGTGTGTGTGGGTGTGTGTGTGTGCACGTTTGCATATATGCGCGTACATCTTCGTGTGTTATATGCATATGTCGGCTTTCTGTCTGCCTTCATTTCCATCTTGTCTGCCAATCTGTCAATCAGTGCATGCGTGGAAAGACACCAACACTTGCAGGCATCTGTCAGTCAACAGCTCTTGCTTTCTGTCTGTATTTTTACGTTTGTATGTCTGCCAAGCTGCCAGTCAGACATGTTTGCAGAAAGAGAGAAGATATCTTTCTGGGCTGAAGGGCTCCCCACAGAGAGTACTGAGAAGCCTCTCTATCTCAGTAGGTATTTGTGATTGCCAGTGGAGTGATAAGATGCCCCCGGGGCAGCGCTCTGTGCTCCGGCAGGCAGGGATCTAACACCGCGCTGATGAGTGCTGTCTAGAAGCTTTATCTGGGACAAAAGCGGCCTTGTTAAAGCTCAACACCAGCGCTTAAACTAGCCGTGTAGAAACAGAGAGAGAGAGAGGAACTGTGGGGGAGGGAGAGGAGAAACGTCTCTGGCTGAATATAATTACCGAGTTCAAACGGCGCTGCCTGAATATGGTAAGTAGTACTTATCTCTTCTGCGACGTCCATAGGCCGTACATTCCACTGTCATGGAAACTTAATAGAGAGAGAGCTGGTTAATCATGCCATGCTATGCAAGATATATGCTAGATAAAGTACAATCAAGATACAGTACAGGGTAGTAAAAAATATAGGAGGCACAATAATGTGAACTTAATACCACTTATACGACCGCGTGTCACACATCCTCTTTAAAACCACAAAGGAATAATATGAAATTTAGTGTGAGAAGTTAAGAGAAGGAACTTAT
This sequence comes from Rondeletia loricata, assembly GCA_900302605.1. Lineage (NCBI taxonomy): Eukaryota > Metazoa > Chordata > Actinopteri > Beryciformes > Rondeletiidae > Rondeletia > Rondeletia loricata. The sequence goes on along the minus strand of OMLI01090880.1, from coordinate 6,098 downwards.
TTTATATGCCCTGCTGCCTGGAAGCTGAGCCAACAGTTTAACCCATAAATCAAGTTTGGTTCAGAGTGTTGGTTCAAGTGGTCTGTTAGCTTAGTGCGTTGAGCATGGCACTAACACTGTCAGGGTTAGGGGTTCATTTCCCAATGGGGCCACCCATGCTGAAAGATGTATGCTTTCATGGTACTGAACAGTGCTTTGGATGAAAACGTCCACCAAATGCTTAGAAATCCGCGAAAACCGGAGCACCGTAATGGGTCATTGCTGTGGTGTTTCTGCACTGCACTTTCCAGAGATCACCTGTCAATCAAACAGTGTGTCCAGTACTGTGACGTCTTTCTCCTTGGATTTTCTGTTGATGCAGTTTGAGTTTCTGTAGGTGTTTCTTTGTCTGTTCAGCCATGGTGGATATCACTGCTCATGCTAACTACCCAGTTCTTCTTCTGTTTATTATACACAAACTGCTTTTGCTGCTGCCGGAAACGTAAAACGCATCACTTCCTGTGCGCCTGAGGTTTTTCCCGTGAAAGACCTACCAGACAGCAAATGTAAAGCCTTTCATGAACTGGGTATAGGTTGACTCACTATTGTGTTATAACAATCAACGATAGTGAGCGGCAAAACTATGGGGGTAGAATTCTATCAATAATAGATATATATAAAAGTATAATCCACAAATGTGTTTACCATGAGCTGTAAGTAAAAAAAACACAATATGTTTTGTAAATCATAATTTGAAGTGCATACATATTTGTCAAAATTGTTTTCACTTTTGCAAAAGTACCTCATAGTTTGTAGATGAATATAACAACTTTTACAAATATATGTTTCATTTAGTTTTTTGCAATACACATTCTCAAATCTAAAATTGGAAATAAATGTTTGCACTGATAAGCAAGCAAAACCCAGTGATTTTAACCCAGTGTTATGATTTGCAAATTGCATGGGTTACAATGCTTCCTTTTATATAGTCTAATTCACATACAGTAGATTGCATCATGTTTAAGACATTATCAGTGTTTGAATCAGTTAGAGCTACCCAATTCTGTTGCAACAGGGCCTATGTCTGCCTGTGTTACTGTGTGTGTGTGTGTGTGTGTGTGTGTGTGTGTGTGTGTGTGTGTGTGTGTGCATGTGCGTGTGTGTGTGTGTGTGTGTGCGTGCGCTCAGGGGCAGCTGGCAGGTTAATGAGCTCAGAAATAGGCCTGCGGACTGCCATCCACCCCTTATTAATCGGAGACGCCGCTGTTTGTCCACATGGCTCAATGGGCCCCTAAACAGCCAATCACAGGTAGTCTAAATACTGACATGCAGCCAGTGAAAGCTTCTCTAACAACATGCTGACAGTAGAGGATCAGGGGGAAGAGGTTATGCTGTATCATAATCAGAAACACTTCATTTACCAAGTACAATAATTACACAGTAATTGTCTGGGTGGCATTGGTGCAGAGACAGCGACATACTGACACGCATGGTGCAAGGACAACAGGCCTGCAAATGAAGTGGAAAAGTAGACTACATATTTCACTCTACAAACAGTACATTACATTCAACACATTATCCAATTTCCCAGCTGGAGGCAATAAACGTCATCTTATCTTATCACATCAACATTCAATCACTACGTACATTCAAGCAACGTTGTACGGGAGTCCTAGAACACAAAACCTGTACAAATCCAGATGTAATCATTTATCTGAGCCTAACCGGTCCCGCATGACTGTACAGCATGAGCGTATTTTCCAGTGCACTGACCGTGGAGAAAGTGCACAATGGCATACTCTGGAAGCGAGCTTGACAACAGCGGCGCTCTCGTCGAGACACGCTGTGTTGCATCAGCGCCACAGCCGACTCATTCACAACACCGTTTTTGCCACTGATTACATCATTGAAGTTGGGGCGATTACACCGTTGTTTATGCTCCCATCGCGGTGCTACAAATGAGAGGCTTGCAAGCTTCCAGCTGTGTACCTAATAACACAGTCTGTTTAGGATGTTCATCTCCTCCGTCAGCCAGCCGCTTACATGTTTCAACAGCTAACTGCACACGGCTGGCAGATCACATCAGGTACATAATAGGGGAAGTGGAGCCAATATGTTAACTCACGGGTTCAGACATTGGCGAGGTGTGAAAAGCTTGGCATGGCAGACAAGCCTTAAGAGTTTTCTCTTTCCAGGTTGAGGTGCATTGTGGGTGTTTTCTTTGTGTCGATATCAAGCACAGTGGTTTGCCATGACAGCAGATCATACAGACAGAGTGGAAGCGTTCTAATCGGAGCAAAAGGCCATGTAACTAAAAAGATTGTCTACAGGAAACACAATAGGCCTCCAGTAACCGAGAGTACATTAGCTGAAAATAGGCCACAGGCATTTTAGTCCATAAAAGAGAGGAGAAATGAAAATCCTCCAGCAGCAAGGCAATAACGCAGCCTTTAATGACAACAAAAGGAATCAACAAAGCACACAGCTCTCTTTCTGAGTGTGCTCTAATCAGCGTCGTGTCAACATTGTTCAAATCACACGAGACCATTGAGATGCTTTATTCAACACAACTTAAAAAGCGCAGTATTTTGGTTTGAATATAATTTAATTACAGTGCTGCCAGCACAGAGCTGGCATAACATCTCCCTGTCTTGGCAAAATCCAGACAGTAGCTTAATGTGATTAATTGGTGGCTTTTATTCCAATTCTGTCATTCAGCTGTCATGATAGGAGATTGAGTAAGTGGCAGAGCCGCAAATCTCAAGTAGGTCTACATGGTTTCAGAAACATCAGTCTATATGCCTTTAGGGGCTGAATTAATAAAAACACTTTTCCTGCTAGACTGGCTCTGTAGTCCTATGGGCACGGCACACAAACTCCGTTCCAAGGACACACCTTCATAATTTTACCAACAGCTAGAAAAAGAAAGAGACTAGCTGCACTGATAAAGCTAAGAGAAACCAAACTCCTTTGTAAATCCATGTTGCTGGTGTCACACCGAGGAGCTGCGCGGCGTGCTCACGGCAAGGTAACAGCCGAGCAAAACGCCCGCATTCTAAATACGTAGTGGATGTCTTCACACGAATCCTTCCTTTGAAGACTTGCTGTAGCTCGGCTGCTGAACGTGCCCTTGTCTCTGGCAGCCTGGCAGCACCTGCCTAAAGTCAGCAGTGTGAGTGGAGACACTCGACAGCTTTAAAAGTTGGCTAGATCCCTGTCAACCTGTCGCTGCACCTCTGTGTGGCCAGACTGCTGCGCCTGCTGTGCCTCTCCCATAACAATGCATGCATGCCTAAACACTTTCACACTGTTGAATTTCATTTCACAGAGCAACTCCAGCCCGCTTTGATGCCTTTGTGAATGATTTGTATAAAACGGACATAAGGCTGACCTTGCCCATGGGGGGAGAATGTATACAATATAACCGTATCAAATATGAAATGTAATCACAATCAGAGGGATTTTATTCACCAAGTACAATAAATAGACAAGGATTTGTCTTGGTGGCATTGGTGCAGACATACATGCAAAGTAACAGTACTGAACCATACGACAGACAGCAGTCAACTCATATCACTACAAATATACAATCACTGTGTGCAGGAACACTATTCAATCACTATGCAGAAAACACAGAAGATGTCATATCAAAACTGAAATAGTTCACGCTGTTTAGAGAGTCTGATGAAGGGTAAAGCCATAAACTGGATTAGTGTAAACCAGACCAATATGAGACTAATCTTTTAATGATTACTTTTTACTGTTACCATTCCATTGTAAATCCAACTGTGCTCCATATAAAGATCCCCTACCCAATCAATGCTCAAAGGCAGAGTGATTCATGAAGCCGCGGAGAGCAGATCAACTGCCCTACAAAACAGCTGCGGCTCTCTTGACACGGAGGCTGCCTTCTGTCGGCTGAGCTTCCTGAACGGAGCTTTCAATTCCCCTTTCCCTCAGCATGCTGGGTAATGAAAGGCCATGGCGGGCTAGAGGTAGTTGGGGGATTCATACATTCCTCTTCCTCTCTTCCCACACACTGTAAAGCACAGCGAGCTTCATCCACATGGGCTTTTTTCAAACGCTCCGCCTGCCACACACACAAACGCTGAAATGTTTGGTATGAAACCGAAAGGACTTGTGCTACTATGAAAAGCGACACTGGTTCCCTTGCAGTAAGAAAATGGGTTTTTACGATCAGTCCTGTTGACAAACCTTGCATGACTCAACGGTGACGTAAAAGAGGATATTCATCAACAGAGTAACGCTAATGAGAGTCCAAAATCCATTCTTCCACGGGACATGGGCTTAACAGTGGCCGACAGACATGGTCAAGATAGGTTTGATGTATTTCATTGAATTAACATAGCCGGTATGAATACTGTAAAATTATGTAAAATACGACACGACATGGCACAGCACTGAGAGAATCATAAAGCAATCTCCTCTTAGATATGGAATACAACTAAACCTGTTTGCGTCGTTATAGCGTCATGCTGCCCGGGAATTTATAATATCAAAGCAGTTCACCGCACTCCCGCTTCTGAAAGCTGTATGTAAGTGTGATTATGGGAAACAATGTAATCTATCCGCTGCACACTGTGGCTGGCAAGTCTATCTTGTCGTTTATAATGCAACCTACACATTTTCTGTATGAGTTGCCGTCTAACCTAGCCTGTGTTTGATGTGGGTTGGCAAGGTTTCTGAAGCTACCGCAGCACTGAGATCTGACAGGCTTTCTCTGTAACAGGAGAAAGCTAGGAAATAGGGCTACATCCCCTTTGAAGGTCTGAGACGTAAACTCATCCCAGCAAGCTCTGCATGATGTAATGGCTGTCTGGGATACAGAGGGAAGGAACTGACAAAAAGGTTAAAAAAATACTCACCCATAAATCTCACTTTTTCCTCTGATTAACAATAAAAGGATGCCAAAAGAAGATTTGAAATCAAGCCTCTGCGGGTAACGATAATATCTCGCCCAATTTTTATATTGAAATTCAATACAAAGAAAGTGAAAATAATGTGATAGCAATATATTTTGAGATATTTTAGAGTATCACTTTTGCATGCTGCGAGCTCCTTTCGTTCTCAATGCGGTGTGGAGATTCAGCTGTAAGATGTTCCAACAAGCACTGCCTCCCACTCTCAAAGAGGCCTCAATCAAGAGCTGACAATGGCAGCAGAAAGTCATCCCCACCCCTACAATACTTCTCTTTCAAAGGAGGCTGTCATTAATTGGCGCACAGCACATTCCACCCTGGCAATTACACCCTTGTCTCTTGTCTCCTGCACCGCCTGGTTCAAAGAGCCGGGAAGCGGAAGTCCTTCTGGTGCTAAAAGCAGGGCAATATCCTGACAACGTCTGGCCTTGGCTGACAAAAGCCTGCAATATTTATGACGTGAGGGGGAGAGAGCCATTCACTACCAGTGAGACAGTAACTTCCCAATATGACAACTTGTTGGAGGAGGGAACGAGGATAAGAGGGGGGCCAGCGTCTGGAGAAATAAACTGCAGCTGGTTCATGAAGACTGGTGTTGACACACTGGACTACAACGCCACTTTTATAAAGAGGCAGAAAAGGCTCACCAGGCCAAAGTCTGAGCCATTTGGACGGAGCAAACCGAGAAATCAATTCGAGATATCATGGCTGTCGGGTAAAACACCTTGTGACACCAATTTTGTAAGTTAGCTAACGTTGTGGAGTTACCCAACGTTAGCTAAGAGAGCGTTAGCTATCATCATAGCTACATCGTGTTTGTTGCTGCACACCCAGCAACCCGCCACAGCCAAAGACTGGACAGGGAAGACACGCCATCACACTGAATGTCTGGAGTGTGCTATCAAATGCATGTAAGCTCCGCCTGTGTGCCCAAGTGCGCCTAGCAGCAGAAAGGTGGGGTTTTTTTGCCCTCAATGTTGCGTGACATCATGCACGTAGCAGCGTGATCTGTGATTGATCCACTTCTGGGACGGACGGACGGACGGACGGACGGACGGACAGACAGACAGACAGACAGACAGACAGACAGACACTGTTCTAGATGGCTCGGCCTCACCGGCCATGCCGTAAAAAAAAAAGAGCATTCTTTTCTAGATTCCTGAAAAGTGTACTTTTTTT
>OMLI01090879.1:0-15600 GCA_900302605.1 Rondeletia loricata | reverse complement strand
TTATGCTTGGTAAAATGTTCCTCCAAGGAAGATTGGTTAAAGATTTAAACGAATTTGGCTGATAAATCTGGATGGGCCAAATAATGATGACACACTGTTTTTTGCATAAGATATAAGTTCATAAGATATAGATGAAAAAATGACCGTGGTAGGGGACAACAGTACCATTCTGGATAAAAAAATTGACCAACGGAAAACTAGAAATTGTCATTCACTGGCCCAGAAATAAGTGCTGTACTTATTAATATTATGGATAAGTTCAAGTTCAAGTTCTTAAATGAAGTTCACTGATAGATTTGTTAATACAGACTGAATTGTACAGGGAAACATTATGAAAGCCAATGTAAGGTAGGCCTACACTAATTTTGGGCAACCAGTTATCTCCTGCCCAAAATGATATGACAACATGCTGTACATACCAGTCTGACTCAGGAAATCAAATGGTGGGGAAACACCTGGTCACCTTAACACTCATTCAGTGACAAAAACAGAAGAAAAAGACGCCTCACTCAGCAACAATAATGTCAGTGTGTACAGTTTATAGGTATAATAGTTTATAACTAATGTACAGTTTATAACTATTACCTACTGAAATTGTGTTGTTACACCCTTGTAAGTACATTGTGTACTATGATATTTTCATTAGAGATGTATACTTACAGTGCATTTCCATAGGTTAATACACAGGTTAATACACTAGTATAAGGCCATTGTTAAATGTTATATTGGTCCAATGTCTGTGTATTGGAGAAAAACTGCATTAAGGAATTCCAGTCTAGTCCTAAATGAATTATTTTCAGAACAGTGAGGAAGGGGGATCAGTTGTAATTCAGTATGCTTTAGACTATGAACATTAAAGACTATGAACAACTGACCAGCAATGCCATTCAGCATTTAAAGCAAGAGAGAGACCTAATCTTAGTTAGGGCCTTACAAATGAACTGGACTGACAAAAACTTTTGAAGGTGTAATTTCCCTCGACCCCAGTCTTCTACCTCATAGATATACCATCATATGCTTGATGTTACTTAGAATAGCTACATCACCATATCCGAGGGAACGTTCCTGGTTGTATTTGATGTTGAGTCTATGCACAAATGTTCCACACGATAGCAGCATTGAGGCCATTCACCACTATTTGGAGCCACTGGCCACAGAGATGCCAATTTATTTCCTGGTAGATCCATTTTGAAATTCAACTATTTTATGTTTGATAAAAAGTTCTACATTAAGTCTCAGTATAGGATCCAGTGTTGGGCCCCATTAATTCCTAATTATGCTAATTATTCATGGGTTTAAGAGAGAAGTTCCCATTTCTAGTCCTAACAAACATCTGTTCTATAAAAATATCGAAGATATCCTCACTTTTGGGATCATAAAATTAACTGTTTCAATGCAGAGACTACATCACTGGTGCTTACTCAACATTAAAATTAACTATGGAACATGACAAAAGAAAATAAAGTTCTGGAATTTACAAATTTCAATTCGTGAAAGGTGAAAACCTTTTCTTTTTCAAAAGATATGCAATTAAATTAGATTTTATACAGATCTTTGTCTTAGACAGTGAATATATTTTTTGCAGTTAATGATATCACAATTAAATAAGAATAACAAAAACAGAACAAATGACAACCACTAGGACATGTAGGTTCACATAGGCAGGTAAAGAGCGGTGGCACCAAATCAGCAACAATCAACATATAGCAGACATTCAATGAATGACAATTACTGTATATCCTCAACTTCAATAACACACAGACAACTAGAGAATTAAAACTGCATGCAGTATACAAGCATAATATATCAAATACAGAATCATTCTATCTATATACTCATAAGAAAAAAGAACATAGAAGTAGGCTTATAAGAAGTGTGACAACTTAGTGAGTCCCTAAAGCCATCATATTGCTAAACAACATGTAGGCAGGCCCTCCTCCATGTTTCCTGACTGACACTTGTATCATGTGTACAAGATTCTTGTTTTTTGACTGATTCACTTTAAAAAATAATTTCTCCATGAGGAATAATACAGTTTTCTAATACAACTACTGTTACCAACACAGAATCTCTGAGGACTTTAAATCCCAGGCAAGATGAGGTTAAGCTTCTATAGTCAAGTCAACTGGTATCCAGAACAGATGTGAACTGATTCAACTAATACATCCTACAATATTTACAAAATAATTTTCTAAAGTGAACAACAATGAGTTCAGTTAGGTCACAAGGGCATCATGATCACCATCAATTAGAGGTAATTGTCTGAGGGAGAACAGTGACTTCCAGTGCTGTTTTTAACCACATCTCTGTTTAATCAGCTGAAGAGGACTTATAGCTTAGCTGCTTGAGGATCCCTGACATACTTAGACATTTTAACAACCCGAATGTGTGTGCAAATGTAATGGGATTTTTTTTACATTGATTAATTAAGCAGAAAAAAGGTTATCCAATTGGTGTAATTACCTGTAATTATTTTGTTAAACCCTAAAGCAGAATTTTGAAATTGAATATGTAGACCTATACTGTAAACCCACACAATGTTTGATATTCATGCTGCGCAAGATTGAGATATGTTATTTAAATCTAGAGAATGTAGAATCCAACCTGAAATCCCACATCTCCATTATCACAGACACAGACCCAGTTTCTGCATGGAAATAAAACAAGACCGTGTGCAAAGCCACGGAACAGCCGGGCACATATGTAGCTTGGAGGGGAATGCGCATACCGCCACCCACTGGATCACCGATGAACGGCATGTCAGGACTGTATCACGTGATTTGCAACAATGTCTCGACGGACAGACAGACAGACTCGAGTAAATCATAGGTATAGAGCCGCGCATCTCGCGATGCCCGGGTAAACATGACTGAGAAAGTATCTCATAGGTCATTAAAGATATACCGACACTATTTCAACCTCCAGGTAAAACAGAAACAAAATTACATAAAAAGTGGATGTGTTGTGAAGGCTCAAAGAGAATTTCAAGTCGCAATATTGTGGCCAGTGGCCAGTTATATATGAAGATATTCATGAATGAATTTAAGATGCTTTCACTGCTCCTTAATGCCATTACCAATGTCATGATGAAGAGGCAGGTAGTTTCTGAGCTTTATGGAGAGAACTTGGAATTGCTGCCTTCAGCCATTAAGTTCAACAAAACTGCTCTATAACCATTGCTAAGTAATTTGTGATTCTATGCAAGCGGATATGCAGAATGCTGTGTGTCTTAACTTAGTGATGTTATGGAGGTCAGTGCTAGATAACTGCCATTAATTAACCTGCTCCTTTGTTGGCAGGCAGCAACTTGGCACTCACTGTTCAACCTGGAAAAACAAAGAGTGCTGAGCATCTCCAGTATCGTACAAAATGTTGAGTTTAGTTGAATAATGAGCACGGTGAAATTCTGCAATCCTCTCGTTAAAACTCTTTAATCTGAAACACAGAAAGTATGCTGTTTGCAACACTTTTACCACCACAGTTATATTATTGATTGATGATGGATAATCTGTATTGCTAAGGAATCTGTATCAGTAAAGGGCCTGTCAGTAGGTCTTGTATGCTTTCACCTTTGACTTGAGGTACCGAGGTAGCAATCTTACAAATGACAGTGCAGTGGTTAAGACCCAGAGCATTAGATCTCTGTGCAGGCATCAATGCTTTGGTGCTACAGACTGACCTCCTTGTCGGAGTGGGTGGGTTTTTTCCTGGTCACTGAGCTGGATTAGAGGTGAAGGCACAATCTGTTTCACCTTAAATAGGATTTGAGTTCAGGATCTTTTGGACAACCCCAGTCAGATGGATAGGAAATGGGGAATACATTTACCGTACTCTCTATATTTCCATTGAAAATATTAGACACATAAGATCATACACGTCTGATGTCTCATTCATTGTACTTGTGATTGTGTTGGTGATCATGTTGTGTTGCTTGTGCATCTTAACTGGGTTGTTCTCGTGCTACAAGTGAATAGGCAATGGTATCAACACGTGTTGTCTGACAGTCTCTATCCTCTTTAGCTACATGATCTCAATCCTTCTTCTCTGTTTCCTCTAACACCGTCTCAATCCTCTTGCCTGAAATGTACCCATTAGATTTGTTTTTCTCCCGCTCGTTGTTCTAGGTGCACCTATGTTGCGTCAATGTTTTTGTAAAGATCTGAATTGATGTTTAAAAATGAACAATATTTATGATGAATAACATTGAATTGAACATTGAATTGTTTCAGTGTCATACTCTTAGACACCTAGATAATGTACTTTTGATCTGCAGCCTACTTCCTAGCAGGACTGTCACTCCAAAGCTACTATTGTACCAAACCACTTTCAACAAATTCGAATTCTAGTGACTTAATTTTGCTATCTCAGCCTACGTTGATTGGGCCGCGTACCTTATCTGCTAATAAACATAGCAACTTGGAGGATAGTAGGATAAAGATCAGTCAAGGATAGTATCAGTTAAAGTAAATAATTCTCGTCTACAATTGATATTTCAGAGATGTGCTCCTTGAAACCAATCATAAATTCTATGGAAAACAGGACGAGTTGAATGGTATCTTCTGAGTTAGCAAAGCTTTCCTTATCAGTAATCACCCCTGCTGCTGAGTTACACTAATAGCTTCTGCCAAGTTGCTCTCCCTGGTAACGTTAAGTAGTAATCCGCACCAGCTAATGAACTATCAAGTAGGATTTCAAGTGCAGAGTAAACCTCGACCTGATCCCCCAACTTTTTAAACACACCATGCTGTAGGAACAAGAGTGAGAAGGGGAGAGTCAGTGACTTGACAGCGAGTGCATCTAAGACACTGACAGGACAGAGATGATCTCCATATCTTCTAGTTGATGGCAGAACATTCAAGTGGCAAAGAAGAAAAGGAAATATATGGTGGATGCAACCCTGGTGGATTTAATTAATTAATTGCCTTCGAGCCCTCATTCGACTCATTGCTACAGAGGAAAAGTAAGGTGAGTAATGCCTTATGTATCAAAATTCAATATGTATGGCTTTTACCTGAATGAAAATGTTTTTTTTTGTCATCCTCAAATAAAACATATGTTGAAGAAGTATTTAATGATATGACAGCCCAGACTTGCACCTATGATTTATTGTTTTTACTATTAAATGTTCCTATAAACTGTTCCCTCAATAAAGATCCATTGAACTTCTTCATTTTTCATTTCATTTATTTGTTTATTTGGAAGGGACAGTGCAAAATTAATGAACACATTGACCATGACACAGATACAGTCACCTGAACATGATACAAGTGTAAAAAATGCCGGATTTAGCACGAGGCTAGTCCCCAAACATCATTAAAATAGTGTACGCCATGAAAAGACTATATAAGAGTATATAAGAGGAACACAGACAAGCGGCAGCACCCGAGAGTTGAAGCAATGCAGCCAATGGCACAGCCACTGTTCCATTTGCTAATGCCCAACATGTTTTGATACAAAACTTTGGGAAACGTCAGCGTTTGCATGTTTGCTAAGTTCAAATGATCTTCAAGTTGCCTTCTTTTTTACCTGTAACAGCAGCGCCAAAATCCCCATGAAGCAACAATATAATAGGCTTGATAAGCTCACCAATCAAATGTAACGACTGTTGATTAAGTATTCTACCTATTTAAACACATCTAAAAGCAAATCTAAAAATACTAGTATGGGGGTCAATGGCATAAAAGTAAATCTCCGGTATCAACAGTCAGTGTTAATTGGATTATGGAGACTCAGGAAAGCAGCTATGCAGCCAAGAGTATCACTTTCAGTACTTATACCAGGTCCAGACAGATTTTTAAAGCAGATTTTTAAAGGGAAAATCCACCCTAAAATATTTGTACATTGTTAAAAACAGCTATTGACGATGTATCTTGTATTTCTAGGTCAATTTTGTTGTTTGGTGGTGTATTTTTCTTATTCCCACGGATAACTGGCCAAACGTAGACGATATGACGTCACGTCAAGCTATTTCCAGCCAATGGAGTTTGATAGTAGAATTGTTTTCAGCTATATAAAACCTCAATGATAAATGTGTTGGTGTCAGCCCCTCAGAATAAAAGAGCAAGGGCTTCTTTCTAGACCTACTACTTTGCATCGACATTCAACAATCATACAGGGAGAAATCCATCGTAGAAGAGGAAGAGATACCAATTTCTCCATCAACAGTAGACTCAATAGACCAGAATGCAATGCAGCCATAGCTAGGTCTGTCGAAAGGCATTCTGGGAAATTAGTATCCAAGGGTGGCTTTTCTTTCAAGTCACCCTAAATAAAGTTAGGCTTATCTCAAGAACATATTTATCCCTGTCAAACTATCACAAGAAAAAAAATTTAATTGATTGTTCAATCAATCACTCAGTCAATCAATCAATCAACCAACCAACATTATATCAAATTTTGTACAAAGACTAATTCAAGGCGCTTCACAGATTGATTAAAAAGAGCTTGAACAAAAGACACAAATAATTGTATAAATTTATTAGAACAAAAAGGCAACCAGTGAAGAGACTGTAAAATCACTTTCAGGTTTTAGTCAGAACTTAAGATGCAGAATTATGGACTAGTTGCAGTAAATGTATTGCCCTCTTGGCTTGGAAAGGAAGGGAAAGCTGCGCATCACTCCAGTTTACTAGTAATTATGACAGATTATGAAGATTGTAATACATTATGCATACAATGCAAAATCAAGAGAGAGCATTTGCCAGCACCGTCATTAACTTCTTTCCTGGTCTTGTGTGTGCCAGGCCAAGACGCAACCATGGACATCGGTGGTTTGGAGACGGTGGTGGCAAACTCTGCCTATGTGTCAGCCCGGGGCAGTTTGGACGGAACTGCAGCAGCCACCATGCGTGACAAGAAGATGCGTGCTAAGCTGAATCTCCCACACATCAGGAATTGTGAGCATATGAAGGCAACTGTAGACTCGACCTTTGACAGCATGTGTGTCAAACAGCCCATCGGCAAGCGCCTGTTCCAACAGTATCTGGATAGCGAGGCAGCTCATAAGAATGCTGGACAGCTGTGGAAAGACATAGAAGACTACAACACGGCCCAGGAGAAGGACAGAGCGCAGAAGGCCCAAAAAATCGTCAATAAGTACTATGAGTCAGCATCCAAGACCTTTTGCAGCTTCCTGGAGGAGAAGGCAGTCACTCGAGTTAAGGAAGACCACAAGAACATCCGTGGTGACCTGTTCAAAGAGAGTGAGCAGCAGCTGCTCAAACACCTGGAGACCAAGGCCCTGGATGGCTTCAAGAACAGCATGTACTTCCTGCGCTATGTTCAGTTCAAATGGTTGGAGAGCCAGCCTGTTAATGAGGACTGGTTCATGGACTTCAGAGTGCTTGGCAAAGGAGGTTTTGGGGAAGTACATGCTTGTCAGGCTAAGGCAACGGGCAAGATGTATGCCAATAAGAAGCTGGACAAGAAGAGGCTGAAGAAACGCAAAGGCTACCAGGTAAAGCACTGATGTGGCCTTGGACTAAAGACACCTACGACTAAGGTTGCAGCCATAGCCATTAATATTATCAATCAAAAACACCCAAAGTTAACTCATTCCTCTGGAAACCTCATAACATAAATGGCCTCTGGTAGGAAATAGGAAAGAAAAGCTTGTGAGAAGAGATTACCCAGTCAGTGCAGAGATTTAGTTCAACCACAATGGCTCAATGCAAAGAAGCTTGTGACTCTCTAAAAGACCTCACAAAGCAGCTCAGAGCCAGACAGAGAAAATGCCCCGGGCTGAAGCGCCCCTGCTTGTAAAAGCGTTACTCGGTAATGGTGATTAACCTTTTGCTTAACTTTTGTTGACTGGCATGAGAGCACAACTGAAGCAAGACATCACTGTCATTGTTAAGTGATAAAGAATAGTTAAGCTACATACAATAAATTGTAACCATTGATTGAAGTACACCCCTCCCCTTCCTTCCCCCTATTTATAGTCATTGGTGTACAACATCACATCAGAAGTGGCCGCATTGACATGCAATCAACTTACTCAAATATGTTCCAATAAAGTAATTCTTTCTATTAATCAACATATTGTAAATTTCCAGTTCTGTAGATTGTGTGTGTACCTGTAACCCTAACATTTGTTGTAGGAAATGGGCTAATCATGTTCTGTTTGATTTGTGTTTAGGGAGCAATTGTGGAGAAGCGTATCCTAGCAAAAGTTCACAGCCGCTTCATTGTGACGCTGGCCTATGCCTTCCAGACGAAGACTGAGCTTTGCCTAGTTATGACGATCATGAATGGTGGAGACCTCAGGTACTTTTATGTAAACAGCAAATACAGCTTTACACACACACACACACACACACACACACACACACACACACACACACACATACAGACTGACATAGCCTCCTAACCTTTGTGCCCTTGTGTGACATGCTACAGTAGCTAGCTTCTGTAGTTACCAATATGGGAATAGTCTTCTCCCACTCATCTCATCTCTCCTAATCAGCCTAAGGTAGATCAACCTCACAGCTAATATACAGGCTAGGCCCTCAGGTGCGTAATAACGTCAGAAAATAACCTGAGGAGTCCCATATAGCTTCTCTTCTCTCACAGCGTCTCTTTCAATGTCCACATAGGCTTCCAAAATACAGTATAATAAAATGTCTTCTTCCCTCCTCTTCTCCATCATCATATCATATCTGGGTCTAGGTTTCACATGTATAATGTGGATGAAAAAAATCCAGGTTTCAATGAGACGAGAGCATGTTTCTACATAGCCCAGATCATCTGTGGGCTGGAGCACCTCCACCAGCACAGGATCATCTACAGGGATCTGAAGCCAGAGAATGTTCTGCTGGATGACGCAGGTGAGCACTTTCCCCAGAAGTATTAGATGTACCAGCACGACTGTACTGGGTGTGACGCTACAGCCCATAATCACTATCTCAGTCCTACCCCATACACCATGGACCATGTGCCATTGAGAGCAATGTGTTTGTAGGTTTTCCTTCCAACCAAACGTGATAGCAGCTGATTTCACTGGTTAGTTCCTCCTCTTTGGTTGAAGTGTGGCAATTAGTGAAATCAGCTGCTGTAGTGTTTGGTATCCACATGCCACTATGATATTCCTTGTCTTAACTGCGCTCTGTAATAACTCCAACCCTGTTCACTCAGGACATGTCCGCCTCTCAGATTTGGGTCTCGCTGTGGAACTTCCACCAGGAAAAGACAAAACTACTGGATATGCAGGAACTCCAGGTAATTGGAGGAATATATTATCTTGAAATGACACTGAAGAAAATTGGCCTTGTCAAGGTGAAACACCTTATGTTAAAACCTACGACATCCAGGTCAGTGCTGCTCTGGGAAAGAAAAATCTGTCTCAGCATTGTAGAACACGTTTGTGTGATCGGTCTATATGAAATTGTGTGTCTATGACTATAGGCTTCATGGCGCCAGAGCTGCTCCAGAAAAAGGAGTATGACTACACAGTGGATTATTTCACCCTGGGAGTCACCCTGTATGAGATGGTAGCAGCCAAAGGGCCCTTTCGAGTTCGAGGAGAGAAGGTACCAAACACGTGTAGAGCAGACGCATCAATTAATGTAACTTTTCAGGAACTAATAAAACAGCCTTTATTTTTTTAGCTTGACCACTATGTATTTTTGAGTTGATCTAATTGGTTTTGAAAAGGTTTCATAAACACAAGGGTTGTAGAATTTTCTCAACCCATAGCGGAGCATGAAATCCTTCAACTGAAGTTAAAACATGAAAATCACCAAAACTGGAGTTACAAGGTTTTCACCCGACAGCGATGATGATATGCTCAATACATCTGCTTGCTCTTGTCCAGTAACCTTTTTGGACAAATCATACTTCATGTTAAGTTGTTATTATTAATGGTATATTGTTATTATTATTATTGTTATTGTTATTTTTTATTATTATTATTATTGTAATTGGATCTGTTGTAAGTTGAGCATTTTATGAGGACCCCAGGAAGACTAGCCTGTCGCCTGTGCGTCGGCTAATGGAGATGCTAAATAAACAATAAACAAACAATAAGAGCCCAGTCGTTTACAAAATGTTTTCTTTCATTCAGGTTGAGAATGAGGAGGTGACTCGCAGAATCTTGAAGGATCCAGTTTCATATCCACCCAACTTCAGCAAAGATTGCAAGGCTATTTGTGAAGGCCTGCTGGAGAAGGACCCAGCGAAACGCCTTGGGTTCAAAAACAATGACTGCACCGAGCTCAAGAATCAGCCATTCTTCAAGGAGCTTAACTGGGGCCGTCTGGAAGCAGGTGGGTAATGTCTACAATATCATCAACACACTGAAATGCACTGATTGCAACATTGCTAAATATCATGAATTAATTAAGGAGTAACTTGCCTCAGGTAAGCATTATTACTCCTCATACACTAATTACACTGACTACAACACTTTAGGGCCACATGCTCTTTCCATGAAATAGACTGACCACAATCCAAATGAAAGCTATAATCCCTTATTGATATGAATGGGAGACACAGATAAAGGGGAAGAGACAGGTTAAAGAATGAATTCCAAGTCTTAAGAAAATCAAGAGATGGATGGCACAAAAGAGGGTGAAACCCAGTAACAACAAGGTGGCTCCAGTATGTTGTCCTCTGTGTTTTATCCATAGGCATGCTGCCTCCACCATTTGTCCCTGATCCTAAGATGGTCTATGCCAAAGACATTGACGATGTGGGCGCCTTCAGCACAATTAAGGGCGTGGTGCTGGATGGCAAGGACACCGAGTTCTACAATGACTTTGCTTCTGGCAACGTCCCAATCCCATGGCAGGAGGAGATGATCGAGACAGGTGTGTTTGGAGAGCTGAATATCTGGGGGGAGAACGGCAAGCTGCCCAATGACCTTGACCCAAACTATGTAGAAGCAAAAGGTGGAGGATGTGTGCTTCTTTGAGTCAGAACAACAGATGGAAATAGAGGAGAGGGATGGAGGGGTGAACAGTGAGGATACGTGTGTTGATTACTGGTGTATGTATACCGATCGCTGTCTGGTAGAATTTCAACTGAAGAGTACCTATTAAAATTAAACAGATTAATAGATTTAGATTTGGAACATGCTCATTTGGTGCCACTTACTCTTAATCTGTATAATTAATCTGTAATTATTATAAATAATAAATGCATTTTATTTGCGTATTTACATAGTAATACTATGTATAGATTATTATGTACCCGTGTTGTAATAAGGTTTAGCGTTTTTGATGTCATACAAATGTTACTGTAAAAGAATCAGCACTACGTAATGTCAGATAGCTTGATAAACATGTAACAAAATGTTAATACATTTATACAAATTACCATTGTAGTAACCTTACATGTGACTGACTCTTTTTGTTTAGTAAATTCTGAGAAAACTGTCAAATAAAAATATGTTTTGAATAGGAACCTATTTGTAAACTATTTTGACCAAAGAAAAGCTGATGTAATGTCAATGTAATATAATGTAATTACTTTTCAATTACTTACTCATTGTATTACAATAGTGTTTTAGTTAATATTACTGCAAACAAACTATGTAGTTAAAAAGAGTTGAAAGCAATCAATAAAATGTTGCAAAGCACAAAGGTATACTTAAATGTTTTAACAACATAACATCACAGAAAAGGTCACCAACATCGGTCTGTGCTGATTCCCCCTCCCATGACTCCACTATCTATCCGCCCACTTGATTTCTTCTGGCGCTCAATGTTTCTCTCACAGTTTCTATCTGGCTGTCATGATAGTTGAAGCCTTTGTTGAGAAAGTGGTTAAATACATTTATAAAATTGTCTGAGGTTAATACAGAAACCTTGTTATTTTTATCTTCAAGATAAATAAGACACAAACATTGCTCTCTCTGTGCAGCTCCACTGACAGCTCAACAGCGACACCTGCCTTCTACCATGGGACACAATGCCACTGTACCTGTATAGGGTCATATGAAGGGGACCAAACAAACACAAAAGTGTTTACCAATAGTCATCCAAACTGTTTTTTATTTCCCTCGATTGTGTGGTTCTGGCCCTGGCCCACCATTTTAAAGTTGGTTTCCTTATAGGTTTGTTGCTATCTACTGAGGCAATTTTTTGACAAAAAGATGCCCCTGGTGAGAGCACACATCTCTGGACATGTGCTCTTCCACAATTCCACAGATTGTTTTCTCTCTTTGAGTTTGTTTAGACAAGTCTTCAGTTTTAAGGTTCATATTTTCGGATTCATTTGGGGTTTCTTTTGGTCTGTTTTTGGACGTTAGTGCACAGTGTGTGTTTTAGAAAATCGTTTTAGTTGCACACAATGTGGCTCATGTATACCCTTGACGACCCTGTTACAACTGTCAATGTAAAACTTCCCATTAACATAATAAACCTTTAAAGTAATTACAATTTGCAGATTATAATGTAATAGTCTTGTTTACATAATACATTTCCAATTGTGTAATAAAAGGTACTTACCATTATCTCAATAGTGTAATAATCATTACTCTAAGGGATGATTACATTGACAGGAAGGTTCAAAATTTCAGTTCCCGTTTTCAATTATCCTTTATTTAATCAGGTAACAGTCTCTTTGAGGTTGAGATCTCTTTTTTCAAGAGAGAAAACAAAATCACAAAAATGACAAAAAAAATATAAATACAATTCAGTCACACCTTCTAGCAGTCATTCAGCAACATACAGGTACATACATTATAAAAAGCAATCAGAAACAGCATAGAAAATGTGAGATATTATTACTTTAAAATCAAAGAAGGGGACAAGAAATTCTGATTTTAAAGTGCTCTGCAGTCTTGTCCATTTAAAAGGTGAATAGTGGGCATTCTGCTGGCTAAGAGGTCTAAGGCATGTACCATGTAACTGCAATGTCCTGGGTTAAAATCTGCCCCAGGACCTTTGTCCCATGTCATTCCGTTCTCTCTACCAAAATTTTTCCTGTTTCTCCACTTTCAACTGTCTAATAAAGGTTAAAAAAAAAGCCTAAATAACATCTTTTTAAAAGGGTGCATAGTACCAGAATCTGACCTTGCCAAGTTCCGAATTTATGCTTAGTATTTAAAACGAACCAGTCCAGTGGTTCCATACTGGATATGAAAGCAATTAGAGATGTGAAGAACAGGGCTAGCTTAAAAAGTAGAGCCGTATAGATAAACTACATTTCCATTCTCCTTCTTAGAGATAACCAGCCAATGTTTTGATATAAATCTGGTGAGTCTGAAATTCATCTCCTGTAATAAAATACTAGGTACTGTCATAAACTGAATCCAATGGCTTCAAACAGCATGCAAACACAAAATGTCTCCATAATCAATTACAGGTACGACTGGATTGTACAATGTTTTTCTATTTTTGAAGGAAAAGCACGCTTTGTTTCGATACAAAAATAAACATATCGCGTTTTTGAGATGTTCCACACTGGTCTTGAATAATAATCTATCATCTAGCCATATTCCAAGGGATTTGTATGATTGTACAAGTTCAATTTGGGTGCCATTTAATGTATGGATGCCAAGATTAGCAGTAGTAGTGAGAGTCCTAGTCAATGACATGTATTTAGTTTTGTCTGAGTTTAATGATTGATTGGTTGATTGATTGATGAGAGGTATCTGCAGAGCACAAAAGACAGACTGTAATCTAGTAGGAGCCTGGCTTGGAGTGGAGCCCATGGCATACAAGATGTCATCAGCATAAAATGAACATTACAATGTTTTTTAAAAAAAGTCTAGTATTTATATAAAACTTGACGTAATGCCATCAGCAACAACAGCTTGAGTTCTTCCAGAGAGGCACGCATAGAGCCAGTTATAGGCAAAATCATCCACACCAATAAAGTGCAATTTATTTGGTAAAATATTACGGTCAACAGTATCAAATGCTTTGGATAAGGTAATGAATAGGACAGCACAATGTTGTCTATTTATTTATCACTTTAACAATATCCTTCATCACAAGGCTTGCAGCTGTTACTGTACTATGGCCTGGTCTAAACCCTGACTGCTGTGGCTGTAGAATACATTCACTTCTAAAAAGGCATGTAGTTGAGAATAAACCAAAGATTCAAATGTATGTAATAACCTAACCGATAATGTAATAATCATCAAAATTTAAAATAAAAAAATCTGTCACAGATTTGGAGTTTATCTAATGTTCCACATCTGAAACGGGATGAATATGCATGTATGATTTAAAAATTTAAAACACACTATGACAATGTCTGTCAAAATAATTGCAATTGTATATTTTGTCTATAGCATTCTCCTGTAGTTTCCAGCAATATTGAAATAATCCACCATCACTATATTTTAATAACAAGTTCAAACAATTATTGACTATTCTGACAGGGAACTGTGCTTATCCATGACCAAAAGGGTGGTGAGAGAAGATCTATTAGTGTTTCTAAACAGGGCTTGTTTGGAACAATCCCTTTATTTTGGCAAGGGAAGAAACACATGTACATTGCTCGGCTGATCGATAGCCTCACTAACACAATGCAATTTGGTCCCAGAAGCCAGAAGCATGTTAGCGGGTTAGAAAGTGTCCCTGAAAAAACACCGGGCCATATAGTCAGAGAGGAGAAGAAAACCACTCACTTAAAGAAAATGTTGCAAATTATTTGCAAAACCCAATTTAATCAGGTGTTTTATACTATTGTCTTATTGTTTGTAAAGCTCTTTATTACTATATGATTTATATGATTTGAGTGCTGAACAAATAAAGTTTATTATATTATTATGACTAAGGAGTGACTCTACCCTTTGAGGAACTCATAATGAAGACCAGGGGCCATATATACAAATGTTGCATTATGCACAGAAGTTAATGCTATACCACTTTCACACAGCATTTGGGATATATAAAAAGCTAACGAACTGAGAATTTGCTAACTACCATCCAAACTTTATTTGTACACACAAACTTCAATCCAAATATTGGACAACAGTAGTGACAATTACCTGTAATAGAACTAGACGTTCCTCGTCGCCCGCGACACCATTTGTATCCCTGCCACAGGTGTAACACCTAGGCCCTGCTACAGATTATAATATATTTATGGCAAGTATGTATTATTATTTTTCATCTTTTCAAAGTGAATATTTTTTCACTAAATCAAAGATGGCTACTAAAAATAAAAAATGGTCACCGGTAAATGGACAAAACCCCACAGTCAACAATGTATTTTTCCAAGATTTTTTTCCAATTTTTCAAAAAGTCAATCGGTTGAAGTGTTGAAGAGTGAATGTCCAGAGGACATCCCAAAATTTTACATTTTGGCCCCTGATCGGGTGGAGGTGAATTTCAATATGGTCCATCTTTGTAACAGTTGCCTTAATAACTTGCATGAATTAGGGGCCGTGTCCACAGAAAGCGTTTTTCTTCTGGCAGAGCGCTTTGCATATCAAAAATATGAAATTCCAAAAAGCGCTCTGGGCGCTTAAACACTCTGGGCACAGCGCACGGAGCGCTCGCGTGCGTTTTAGTACAAATCACAGCTAAAGGATAGCATAACGGTAAACATGAATGCCAGAAACCGAATCCTTGTGATTGCTCTTGCGGCGGATCTCGATGAAGATCCCGCTGTCAGGAGAAGGGGTAGGAGTGTGTGGGTACACGA